>CAUYON010013485.1:0-18547 GCA_963573935.1 Arctocebus calabarensis
TGCATGGTCTAATCTGTTGTTGATACTTTCTATTGCATCTATAAGTTCCCTAATTGACTGCTTAGGTTCCTTCAGCTCTGCTCTATCCTTTTTATATTCTTCATATCATTCATCTCTTAATTGATTCTGTTTTTGGATTTCCTTCTGTTTATTTTCCACTTTATCAGCAGTTTCCTTCATTGTTTCCATCATTTACTTCATTGTTTTCATCATCTAAATTCCCTAAATTCTAAATTCTCTTTCTGTCTTTTCTAACATAGGTGGAATCCTCTGCAATAGCTACCTCACAGTCCCTTTGGGGATTTGCTCTGGACTGGTTTTCTATGTTGCCAGGATTTTTTCTGCTGATTCTTTTTCATGAGTGTTTTCTTTTATGTTTCCTTGCCCTAATTTTCCTTTCACTTCCTCTTGTTCTTTAAGTTGCTGTGCTTCTGGCTTAGGCTTTTGGTGAGTCAGCCACCAGCAGGATTGGACCGAACAAACACACACAACCACTTGCCAGCTCTCTACTGCTTTTGTCCTCCTCATGGTATCCAGAAGTCTCTTGCTGACTCCTTGTTTCCGCAAAGGGATGTTTCTGGGCAGATCCCACCAGCCAGAGATGCCTGAAGTCTTCTCTCCCCAGTCTTACCATGCCCAGTTGCAAGGCTGCCATCTTGCTCCCCGGAACAAATGGAATCTTGTCTTTTAAAACTTGTTCTTTAAGCCTGAAGTGATTCTGCAGTGTCCCTGATAGAGATACAATCAGGCCTCAGGATTGGAAACAACAGAACAGCGTTTGTTTTCACTCTTGTCTTGTTAGGAGTTTTTCTCTTGGATTACAGGAAGACTCTAAGAGAATTTAATGGTAAAACTTTGTGTGGTGTGGTGCTGAACTCCATTGTCCACTGCAGTAAAAGCTCTGGGATAAGCTTCTTAGTCTAGGCATCATCTATACATGAAGCTCCATTCCAGCATCTGTACCAATAATTCATCTGATTTAAAATTATATTCTTCCCTGTTGAGTCAAGAACCTTCATATAGTGCCAGGCACAGTGGCTCACACCTGTAGTCCCAGCACTCTGGGATGCAGAGACTGATGGATTGCTTGAGCTCAGGAGTTTGAGGCCAGCCAGAGTAAGAGCAAAATCTTGTCTCTACTAAAAATAGAAAAACTAGCCAGGTGTTGTGGAGGATGCCTGTAGTCCCTGAAAGGTTACCAAGTCAAAGAAGAAAGATTATTCTGAGGTGAGAGAGGAAAGAAAAACAGAGGCCCAGTTTTTGCAATTAAAATTGAGGAACTGTATTTAAGGGTCATGACACTAGGAAGGTTGAGAACCACTGGTTTAGACAGTAAAAAACTTTAATAAGACCAGATAGTGAGAAAGCCATGAGAGTCAGTGAAATTTTCTTAGAGAAACACTATAGAACAAACCTATAATGTTAGCATTCAAATAACATTTCCAGAAAAAAATAGGAACTTTGGAAAGAATGCTAAAGACAACTGAAAGAGTGCTATTTAAGATGTATTCAGGTCATTTAATTATCAATTTAAAACTGGGGCATGACTTGGTTAAGTGGTGGTTAAAAGGGAAATAAGGAAAAACAGAACTATCAGGTACCCAACTTCTGTGTTCTTTCTTTTTGGAGTGGAGCTTCTTTCCTCTGTGACTACGTGAATAGTTTGCTCACCCAGAGGAGCAACAAAAAAGGTAAAATAACAGTGCTGAAAGGAAGCAAATATCTGAAAAACACAGTTCAAAGAATATGTTCTCTTATAAAATGGGATTCAATGGATGATTCTGTTTAATTTAACCTGCAAACAAAGGGGAGATATGTTGTAATATAAGTCTTTATATCAGGGTAGTGTCCGTTTATGATTTTTCCTTTAAAATGTAGGTAGGGAAGATAAATATGGTGTAGGCTTTAGCAAAGAGAAAGCCATATTCTTTAACCTGTTGGGTGAGTAGTGGGGAGCTGAAGTCAAGGTACTGATTACAGCACTGACGGTAACTTAGAATATTTCCCTGGGGCTCATTTCTGTTCTCTGGATCCCAGTTTTCATATTCATTAAAAGGATAGGCTTTACTATTTCTCCATGACAAGGAAGCAGGTGAGACTTTTCTCTGGAATTCTGAGGCAAGCCTGCAGGAATGGCAAGGGTGGCGTTTCTAGGGCAGGGGCCACATGAAGAGAGACTTCCCATAGGGATCCAGATTAAGTAAACTGCCCTTAGACTGCTCAACCCTATTCCAAAATATATAAATTATGTAAGCATTAAAGGCTAATTCAACAGCATCAAGTATTAAATGCTCGCCTTATAGAAAAGCATTAATACATTTAAAATAAGTCACCTTCTAGACTTCCAAGGGCTGAATGCTACACCTTCAACAATTAAAAACATCTAAATATGTGCCCTTCTACCTCCATAGCAAAATCCCACAAACTTTCTACAACTTATCCTGAATTTCTATCCGCCAATATTCCACAGAAGTGTTTCCTCTTTTTTTCCCACTGTTTGGAACTTATTACCTTTAATCATCAGCCCTCAGGACCTGTAAGGACAGGAACTTCAAGTGCTTTCTCAAGTACCCTTTACCCTATTCCTAAGAATTTTTTTTCCTGTCTTTTTATGACTACTGAAGAAAAGATTTAACAAAAATTGAGCCATGGAACTAGTTCTGGATTATTGTTTGCCAGATACTTATAAAATTATCTTAAAATACCATCTATTTATTTCATACTTCCAACAACTTTGTTTAGTAATAAAAAAGTTCTGTGGTGGACCTGAAATGGTTAAACCATCACTCGAGAGTTATTACTCTGGCACTTTAGATTCTAAAGGGATCTGTACCGTGGGGACTCCAGGGGAGATCTGGACACTATCTTGTACTAAATCAGGAGGGCATTTGTGTGCATATGCCAACATTGCAGCAGCATCAAAGGTTCTTGGAGTTCTTGCCCAGGGGATTTTGAGATTTTGTAGGCTGTTTTCCCATTTGGTTTAGCATCTGCTCCACAAGTGTTCATCAAACTTGTAGCTCTGGTAGCTGCACAACATTTAAAAGAGGGAAAATATAGCCTGACAGTGATCTGTTATTTAGACAAACAACTTGTCTGAGGGACCTCCCCCTACCACGAAACTCAGCCTGCAATTAATCAGACCCTGGGACTGACTCATTCTGTCAGTTTGAGTAAGTCCACAGTCCTCTCTTTCTTATTTCTGAATACCTTTTGAAGCAGAACATTTCAGCAAAGAGGTGTGAGAGAGAAAAGTGAGATTTTTAACTGTATCAATTCCATTTCTCCAGGTTTTTGATCCATCTATCGAGCATGAATGGATCGTATCAGTAGACTACATTTTCCCCCTCTGGAAAATAATTTTGGTCACTGTTTGAAATTAGACCTAGGTTTTCTGTGAAACTCTTGCCCTTGAAAATTTAGTTCAAGACATTATACACATATACCATACACACATTTATACATATATATACATATTTAGTATGTATACTCTTCTACTGTAAATAGAACTTCATTAAATAATGATGTAAAATAAATGTATAATGATTGGAGTTGAAACAGTTATCAACAGTTCCTAAGAAATAATGGAGCACCCATTGGCTATTAAATTGCCCCATGGTACATGACAGGTGAGGCTGTTGGAGCACCTTAAGATTGTATCTTTGTAAAGAAGGATGAAAAGAGTCTTTGAGAGACATCCTCCAGGTTCTTGTGAAATAGGACTCTGGCAAGCATCTCCGTGGAAACTGACATTATCATCCATTCAAATTCTTAGAGGTTCTCCTTACCAATACTGACACACTCCATGGTATGGTTGTTGGCTTCCAGCCCTTCTGGGCAATTGTCAAGGCACTTTCCAAGGTGTAAGTAAAATCCATTTTTACACTTTGTGCAGAAGTTTTTGTTGAAGCAGGTATCACAGTCAGCTTTGCATTCTGAAAAAGAAAAAAACAACGAAATTATGCTTTTATTTATTTATTCATTTATTTATTGATACAGAGTCTCACTCTGTTGACCTTGGTAGAGTGCCATGGTGTCACAGCTTATAGCAACCTCAAACTCTTGGGCTTAACCAATTCTCTTGCCTCAGCCTTCCAAGTACCTGGGACTACAGGTTTCTGCCACAATGCCCAGATGTTGTTGTTGTTGTTATTGTTGAACTTGTCTTTGTTGTTTGAACCCACTAGCCCCAGTGTATGTGACTGGTGCCCTAATTGCTGAGCTATAGGCACTGAACCAGAAATTATGCTTTTATTATCATAACTATCAATTCTACCTGTGTACAACACAGGCATGTGCAACTTTTATGTCAAACACTTGGGGCTCAAAACTATTTTGCCAAACTGAATTAGGATTCCTCTATAATCATCTAGTTCATGCAAATTTATTATTAAGTTTCAGAATCAGTGTACTGATTGCCTTATAAAATTATTTTATTTATTAATAATTTAATAAATATTATTAACCCAAGAATGTTTATGAAACCAAGAATGTATTTATGTTAAATGATAGTAAAAATGTTTCATCTGAACATTAATAAAATGTACTGGAATGTTGCCTTTGTGAGATTCAACAAATATTTTATTGTCCATAATGTGCCAGGCATTATTTTAGGTATTGGTTGACAGCAGTACAAGAGAAAGGCCCAGACTTCACATTGTAGGTTTACATTCTAGGAGGGAAGACACAATAAATAGAATAATAGTTAATCCTTATGTGGCAAATTACAGTAAGCCAGCAATGCTACAAGTGCTTTATAATATTAAGTCATTTAAACTTTACAATTCGATGAGATAGTCACTACTGTGATTTCCATCTTACAGATAGGGAAACTGAGGCTCAAAATGGCTATGTAACTAGTCTGGAAGCACAGAGCATACTGCTTTTTGAAGCTAGGCAGTCTGGTTCCACAGTGATAAGTGTTCTGGAAAAAACACACAAACAAACAAATTAAAAAAACAGCAAAAGGTAGTAAAAAAGTAAGAATAGGAGAAGGTGGTGAAAGAGATAGAGAATGACTACTAAGGGGAATAGGCTGATTATTTTGGATACAATGGATCATGGACTGCTTCTCTGAGAAGATGACATATGAACAAAATGTTCAATGAAATGAGCAGGGCAGCCTTGCGACGGTGTGGGCAAAGAGCTTTCCAAACTGCCAGAACAGCCAGGGAAGAGCAATCATTGCAAGGCTTGACGTGGGAAGATCTAGTAAGAAGGCCAGTAAGGGTGGTGCCAGATGGTGGAGGTGGAATAGTAGGAGATAAGTTTGGAGAGATAGGCAGGTATGCATGTGATATCTGTACAGAGAAGTGATACTTCCTGATTTAAAGTTTCAAAAGGCCCCTTGATTTACAGTGTAGAGAGTAGACTTTCAGGGTCTAGACAAGAGTGCTTCCAATATTGATTTCCAGTCGATAAATAAATGTTTTGTTTGCTATACTGGAATCCTTAAAGCCAAAATAGCTGAAATGATTCTTCAGGTTATTGAGCATCTGATATTAATGGGAACTCAGATGGAAGTGAAGATTCCAGTAATTCTCTATAAGTTCAATGAGTAATGGTCACGTTCTCAATCTTTGCTTTTATAATTATTAAAAAAACCCCAAACATTTAAGTGCTCTTTTGGTAAGTTAGTGGTGAAAATTTTCCTGCCCTAAGGGCTAACATTTTTATTTGCATAACATCAAGTATCACAAATATATGAGAGGCCATTTCAACTTGGGAATGTCCCCAAGGATGAGATAAAAATACAATTTTGTGTAGTTACTTACTTGTACACTTATTTATATCTGGATATCGAGTTCCATAATATCCACTTGGACATGAAGAGAGACAAACTCCAATCTGCTTCATGCCAATTCTTTCCAGAACAAAAAATAGTCTGGGCTTACATGACAAACATCCATTGTAATCTGAACACGTTGCACAGCCTCCTTGGCAGCCTTGACTGACGTTAGGATGCACTGGGGAGACAAATGGAAAGGCAAAAACAAAGGTTAAATCATATGTGTAGATATAGAGGTTAAATGACATTTTCTGGGCAGGCCATACATTTTCTGTCATTAGCTTTCAATTTGGTAGTAATGCATAAATGTGGTAGGATTTTTTTCCCTATCTTTTTTGTGATCTTGTATTTCCCTTTAGCTATTTATTGTTTTTCATTTCAAAGTTCTTAAAATTTGAGCATTTGAAAAGTAAGAATATATTTCCTCAAAGGACTTATAGACTATACATGTCTAAACCTGATATCCTCACTGAAATACCACCCCGGGAGGTCAGAGACTGGTAATTTTGTGCTCTTTACACATTGAAATTAATACTCATTACAGTAGTTTAGCTTTTCATCTGTATGTTGGATGATAAGTACATGCTTCTCATTTCTTCAGCAAGTAAAACAACATACATTGGGACAGAACTTGAATAAGGACCCTAAGTTCTATAATATTTCTTTTCAACTATGGTCTATTAGAAAACACAATTCTAGTTTTTGATCCACTGTGCATTGATTATGAAAGTATGTTAGCTATTCAGAAACCCCCTTGATGCTTTCTGGAAATATTTCTCCTCATGAGAAGTTAATATTATCAATTCAAATTGATATAATAGTGAAAATGTAATATGTATCTTACCAGTTTTTCTACATGGATCATATGTATCTATTTAGGGTAGTTTACATACAATAGTTTTATCTTTGGGGAGGAAAGACATAGTTTCTGTGCCCTCAGTTTTCACTTACCCAAATTGAGTGTATGTTTGGTGAGAATGGACCTGTCTACCTTAGGGATCATCACTAAACATATTCCAAAGTTTCCAAGAGTCATCACTGTGTCAGATCAGAGTGTTCATTAGTAAGTCTGAGCAAATACAAATGAGCTGTTTGGGAGATTTATGTTTACTTAAGATCTTTACCACTTTGAATCTTCTATTAATTAATCCTCATCACCTATGTGTGAGCTGGTAGAAACTGTTGACTGTGGGGGGGGTCTCCTATGTAGTTGGTGTTTGAGATGATTTTCTTTCTTAATGTATTCTTGACTCAAATATAATACTAACAGCTTATCATCTTTTCTGGATGCCAGAAGGGAAAAATGATCCTTTAAGAAGGGGAGGTTGATGCACAGGAGTCTAAAGTCATCTCAACTATAGTTCCGACTTCTTTTGTTGGTAGTGGAAGACATAAGCAGTGATGAATCTTGTCATTCTTAAATCTGTCTTTACAGTGATGTTTGGTTACTAAGTTCCTACCACAAACATAAGTCCCTCCAG
Organism: Arctocebus calabarensis; assembly: GCA_963573935.1. Taxonomy (NCBI): domain Eukaryota; kingdom Metazoa; phylum Chordata; class Mammalia; order Primates; family Lorisidae; genus Arctocebus; species Arctocebus calabarensis. The sequence continues at coordinate 7,270 of CAUYON010013485.1, forward strand.
GCTCAGTTAGAAGGGGGACCCATAAGACCTAATGGGGCGCAGGGGTTAGCTACAGAGAGGTCATTTGGTTGAGTGGCATCCTCTGCCTGTAGGAAACCGTCTCTGAATCAGCCGCAGGAACCACAAGCAGCTCATTCTCATTCCAAGACATTTTGTAAATAAACTGAGGAAATGTGTGGGGGAAGGGAAGTCTGCTTTTCCTGTACATGTTCCTCTGTGGGGTGGGGTAGTCATATAAAGTGGCACAGGAGGTTTAGACATTATAGGGCCTGGGGGACTTGTAAGTGAAAACTGCTTTCCAAGTAACGGGGTCATTTTTCATGCCAGTAACTCAGCATTGGAGACTTACAGAAAATGTGTATATATTTTAAGCTTGACAACACCCAAAAAAGGAAAAGGGGCAAGGGAGCTCTGTGTGTTCAGAATCCATTTCAAGAAGCAAAGTGTATAGGTAAAAACTGGTAAAACCATTTCATAAGAATTGCCTGTGCAAAAGTGAACCTTAACTTCAAACAAAATCACTCCAGGCTTAGTGGACTAAGTGACTCTGGGTTTAACAAAGATGGATCAGATTGGTCCATGTCAATCTATCTCTATCTCTGAAACGTGTTTGTGGAGAAGAAACACAACATTTTAATTTTATGCACCCTGAAATTTTTGTCAATTATGATATAACTTTATGTAGGTCAGTTATTAATATAAATATAATTTCCATATTTAGAGCATCAAAACTGGTATTCCTTAAGAAAAATTCATTTAAAAAATTAGGTTTTGATGTTTGGAAACTTCTCCGAGAGAGCTCTGTTTGGATCTCATGATTGGTAATAGTTTGCACTAAAATTATGAGATGTGCCCAAATACCTTGCTCAACTCCCTCTTTCTCTAAAGCTTTTATTGATGAAATGCAGCACAGTCAACACGGTGCTACAATAGTTCTTGTTTCTTTTTCTTTTTATACTTTGGCTTTTTAAACAACAGTTTTCAAAAAATAGATTTAAAAAAAACAAGATCTGCGTTCCAACTTACAATAAAATTTTCTGCTAGTTTTTACATATATGAACAAATGCTCAAAATCACTAATTGTCAGAGAAATGCAAATTAAAACTAAACTGATATACCACCTTATGCCAGTCAGAATGGCCTCTCATAAAGCCCCAAAACCATAGTTGTTGGTACAGAGTTGGTGAAAAGGCACTTACACACTGTTGGTGGAAATGTACACTAGCACAACCTCTATGGAAAACAGTATGGAACACACACAAAAAAAGTAGACCTACCATTCCATCCAGCAATCCCACTACTGGGTATCTCCTTAAAGGAAAAGCCATTTTATAAAAAACAAACAAACAAAAAAACACCTGCAAATGAGTATTTATCACAGCATAATTCATAATTAGAAAGGTATGGAAGTGCTCATCAACTGAGGAGTAAATAAAGAAAATGTGGTGTATGCCTATGTGGTCTTGTTCCCTTCCCACCAATAATTGAATAGATTGAAAAAAATATAAGCAAATGTTTAAATCTAAGGGAAATTTACAGAGTATACAGAGGACAGAGGAACATGTCTGTGTTTATATAAACTATGTTTATATGTATATAACATATACACACACACACACACACCATGGAATACTAATCAGCCATAAAAATAAATGAATTACCATCTTTTATAGCAACTTGGATGGACCTGGAGACCATCATCCTAAGGCAGTAACTAAAAAATGGATAAACATCACATGTTCTCACCTATATGTGGAGCTAAATAAAGGATATTTGGGGTCATAAAGAGCAGTAATGGACATTGGAAACTACGAAGGAGGAAAGTGGGAGTGAAAGATACAAATTTACCCATGGAGTACAATGTACACTACTCTGGTGACAGGTACATGGAAAGCTCTGACTCTAGCATTATCTATGTAACAAAAACATTTTTTTCTATTTGTTTTAAATCAGTAAATTCTGAATATAGGCAATGGATCTGGAATATGAAATGATGACAAACTTTATGTCTTCATGAAGGTTGAAATACTTGGCTGTGGGAAGAGACAAATTGAGACTATGAAGCTCAGATTCCATGAATCTAGTTTATTCTTTTTATGGTTGAGCAGTGTAGCAGCTGCTTTCTTGAATGCTGTATAAGGATCACCCAAATTATTCAGCAGGATTACACAACCAGATACACTTTTCCCAAACTTCATCTTAAGGGAAGAGCTTTACTTTTTATATGAAAACCACAGAAAACTTTGGTCTAGATTGACTGTAACAACCCTTTTAGCCATAAAATCTTGTGATTCTAAGACAGGATTTTACTTTCTTGTGCTTCTTTCTTCTTTTCTCCCCTTCTAATACTAACTTATTTTTCATTTATTAATCCCCCTTTTTTCCAAACAATGTTTCCTACTATTATTTCATATGACCAATAGAGATGGTAGTCATCAAGAGGTAAGCGAGTTTACTCGACTATCTGGAATTTGAATTTAAGTCTTAAAACGTGTTAGAGTTTACCAGTGGCCACGCGGGGCTAGAGGTAAATGTACATATTTAGCCAAATCGAGAAGACTGGCATGAATATTATGCAACTAGTGCCAAAGGAATGGGGAAGATCAAGAAGACTGAAAGCATAGGGTAGGTCTATATTAAAAAATCCTCTGTGGGTTAGGCCAAGGAGATTATTCTGTTGACATGGGGGGAATTTCAATCCAGTGAGTGATATGGTCAGATTCGTATTAGAAAGGTAATTTCCCTGGCAGCATGACAAGAATGGAAACTAGAAGACTAATATAGTGAACAATAACTAATATAGTTGACAATAATTTACAACATAGCAGAAGCAGCATAATGTGGTGAGGAAGGGGTGCATGTTCCAGGACATTTAGGAGGTGGAAGCAATCACATGTGGTGACTAACTGAATGTTGATTGAACAAGAAAGGATTTGAGAATTTGTTTCTATTTGCAGCCAGTGAGTAGAGAGAGGAAAAGCTACCAGGGGGATAGAAGCCGGAAGTTGCAAGGTGGGGCAAGATGCATAGAATAAAGAGCTGTAAATATAAACATGGCTTGGAAACGCTGACTTTGCAGATTTTATAAAGTATCAAGGAAGTGATGGTTAATAGAGGGAGCTTACTTTGAGGGGGTGTTGGAGATGTACATGTGAGTCTCTGATGTACTTACTTTACTTAAAAAGGCATCATGAAATGGAGATGTGCTGAAAATGACAGAAAAGTCAAGAATCCAAAATAAGGGACATTCAGTAAGAGGGAAAATATGTTATTATCAGCAGATTTTTATAATACTTTGAATTTACTTATCACTTTTGCTTTCAAATCATGGATCATATAAAAAGCTAAATTTTCTAATGCAATTGCTCTGTGATTAAGTATGTAAGTACATAAGTAGAAGCTGTTACATTTATTTATTTTGAAACCCCAAAGTAGTACTCTAAGAAATGCTGTAACTTACTGAATAAATAGTTTGGAGCAAAGTTTAGAACTTAGATCTTTGATTTCTGGTACTTATCTCTTTCTACGTAAATGCACAACAGAGGACAGATATGAATGGGAAGATGGACGTAATTCATGAGAATTTTAGATTGGGACCTTCTGATCACAAATATGTTACATACACAGTAAAATTAATGTTTTTCTTTAAAATTGAGGAAGACATAAATATCTTTTCTTAACTTGTTTATGAAGGTTAAGCATATGAAAAGAGCATGTATTTGTTCATAACTTAAGTCTGTTTGCAGAGTCTGAACCGAAAACATCCCCTGAGTGAGGCCTTCAATATCTCTAGCTATTAAATAAGCCATTCCTACTCTTTATCTGATAACCTTCAACTTGTGATAATACAACCAATGGAATAGCTACTAGGGGACTTATACTCATGAGTGTTAATTCAACTTTGATAAAACATCCAGAACATGGAATTTTAAATGGAACAAGAATATTTGGTAAACATACAACCTTTGGCTGCTTGTTTTCAATGTTTCTGATGTCTCCAACCATATACAATACTGGAAACTAAATGTTTCCATAACCATTCAAGTGCAAGCTTCAAGGATTTGCCTTACTTTAATATCCTCCTATGAAAATCAATTGCAAATGTGCTATTATCTATTGTAAATTGCTATGTGAAAGAAATCTATTATCACTTAGTGCCAATTACCTCAGATGGTCATTTATTCCTGGCTGAGAATTTCCAGAAATACAAAATTCAGTCGACTTTAGATTAATAAAATAGGTTTAACTGAGTTCAAGTCAGTACTAAACATATGAAAATAACTTATTGATTTTGTAATTTAATTAAAATCTAATAGGTTCAAATTTGGTAAAAATTATTTTTAACTACAAAAAGTGATACAGAGTCCCCCTACGGGATTTTTGTCCTCACAGAATACACTATTTGCTCTTCTGTACACAGTGGCCTTAAGAGACAGGATATACTTAATGGGCACAATTTAAGGGTATATGGCACACCTCCTGGGTATGGGACACAATTGCCACAGAGACTTTCCCTAAAAAATGCAAACCTGGTACCCTATTTTAACCTAATGATTTGTACCCTCACATTAACATGAAATTTTAAAAATAAATAAAATAAATTAGGAAAAATAAAAAGAGATAGGACATAGAGAAGAAACCAAAGAAATTTCATAACCAAAGTTATTTTTACAACTGTTCTTTCCTCCATGCCTTCTCTTTTTACAAGTATGTTCACGTTGATTGTATAGTTGTGAGGGAACAGGTCTGGGTGGTTTGATAATTTCTTCTTAATTTTATTGATAATTCTCAGCTTCTACATAGAGTGGCTATTTATTGAACAGTTTCTCAATAAACTGTTTTTGATTACTCAGTGAATGAAGGGAGTACATATAATAGAAGGAATAAGCTACTTTTGTGTGTTTTTTTTTGGGGGGGTAGGGTTTTTGTTTTTTTTTTTTTTTTTTTGTGGATACACATTATCCTCAATAGCACTTGTTGGATTGATGTTGAGTCAAAGCTCACAGCAACCTCCAGCTCTTGGGCTCAAGTGATTCTCCTGCCTCAGCCTCCCAAGTAGCTGGGACTACAGGCGCCCACCATGGCGCCCAGTTAATTTTTGATGCAATTCTGTTAATTCTGTTAAACAGTAAGTGCTTGATAGAAAATATCTATAATAGTTGATTTTAAGTGGGCTATGCCTATGAATATCTGGTAAAGAAATCATGTTCCAAGTTACATACATTTTGAATGCTTAATTATACAATAAATCATTCAAAAGAAAATAATCAAAGCTTTTACAGGTATTATTTACTTCAATAATCTGTTCACCTAAAGAAAACGTGAGGTTCTTTGCCTAAGTTAGTACAGCACATTTTTACCGTATCTTGGGACTGGATTGTTACAGAGTCTTATTTATGTTTAGAGTAATGTTATGGTTACTGAAAATTAAGAGATGTTTTGTGGTTCCTCTGGAATATTTGGCAATGTTCACTTTAAGAAAAATATAATGTTAAAAATTTGAATTACTTGGCAGTCTCTTTCAAATGTTGCTGGGATGATCCAAGAAAATATTGCAAGTCTATGTTTCTTATTTGCTCCTTAGTTAAAGCTTCCAAAGTAGGCCTGACAATAGCATGTTCTCCACAACCATTCAGACAGCAAAATATATCCAAAAGCTTTTAAAAGAAATTTTATTACTGAGCCTATTCTTCTGCTATATGTATAAAACCTTTTTTGAATGAATATAATTACTTCTTGGTATATAGCACTCTTTAATGTTCTCAAACTATGGGATCTGGATGAATAGAAGTCTATATTGTATTTTTGATTAAAAATTTGTTGAAAAAACTACATGTTTGAAGTCTGAATATATATATATATGTATATCTTGCTATTTTGAAATACTGTCTATTACCTGATGATTTTAATGTTGTTATATACCAATGTGTTAATCATTAAATCAATTAACGTTCACCTGTGGTATTTAAATATGTATATATGTGTGTGTTTCCATATGAATGTATATGCATATATAAACACGTTGATGCACGTATACACACACGCATGTGGACACACACCTCCACACTTACTCTATTCGGTTTTTTAGCAAAGGCACAAGCACAGGCATTAATTGAACTGTAACAGCTAAGAGAACAGTCTGTTGTATCTTTCGTTCCACTGAATCAACTTCTAATCTGAAAGTTTCTGGCTGCACCCACGGATTTGCAGAACTCCTAATAGTCTCAGAGAGGAATGTATTCACGAGCTGCTGAAAACAGCCCCCTTGGTGCTCCACCATTATCATTATGTGGGGAAACATACTATTTTTAATGGGCATGATTTCTCTGAGAACTTGGAAAGTCTTTCTTTTTCTCTTACTGAATAATAATTTCCTGCAGGGAGTCTAATATTTATATTCTATAAATACTTCCAAATAAAACCACAGCAATAAGACAAACCTAGACTTAAAGAGCAATTAGCTAACTTTCCACTAAAATCAAGTCAGCTCAAAATATGAAGAAAATGGCCAAGAAGTGATGGAAGCTATAGAATCCCTGAAATCTAAGATATGATGAATATTTGGTAGCTAGATGCCAGTTTGGTGGCCCAGAGCTATGCTGCATCTGACCACATGCTATGGAATCAGGATTAGAAATGAAAAATAGACGAAAGTGGGTTTCATTATATTTGTGGAGACCCTGAGGAAGGTTTTCAACAAAATTCTCTGAGAGCTCACAATGTGCCCAACACTACATGTGATGCAGAAAATGCAGGGGACACAAGACCGCCAAATCCTGATGTTAGTCAGTTGATAAAATTATTATTATTATTATTTGCAGTTTTTGGCCAGGGCTGGGTTTGAACCCACCACATCAGGCATATGGGGCTGGCACCCTTCTCCTTTGATTCACAGGTACCACCCATAAACAAAGAATTATTAGACGGGGAGGAGTATTGTGGAGAAAATAAACAGGTGGATAATGCAGAGAATGACTCTAGGAATGTCTTTAAATATGGTGGGCAGGGGGGACCCTTTACTGTTACTATTTGGTTGAGACTTGGAGAATGCAGAGGAGTTAGTCATAAAATAGGAAGAAAGAGCTTCTTAGGAGAGTGGCAGACTGTGGGGGAAAAAGAGCACATGGGAGCCAACGAGGCTGCAGACTGGGAGTGACAGGACATGATTAGACAAGGGCATTGGACTTGGGTCTTTGTGGGCCAAGCTAAAGAGTCTAAGTACATTGAGACTCGGTAATCCCAATATCAGAAGGAAAGAAACAGACCAATTTTGCCCAATAATTATTCACTTTAATTTTTGTTAATTTTATGGATCTTGGAGCAGACCTTGCATCTTGTATCCCATGAAAATATGTTTTCTTATTAACTTTTATATCAGAGAAGAATGTTCCAGCTAGTAATGAACTTGGGAATTTACCTCAAGATTCCACTCTTTGAAGACACTGTGCATTGACTGACATGTTCTTTGCTCTTGGGAACATTTCATTTCTCCTCTCTTCCTCCCCATCTTCCTCTAGCAGTAATTTTAGTTTACTTCAAGGTTTTAAGTGTTCCTTTAGTTTTACTGGAGTGTGTGTGTGTGAGGGGGGGCAGATGAAGAGAGAGAAAGAGGAAAGTTATGAAATATGTAAGGGGTCATAAGATCAAAGAAAGAATAAGAAGTAAAAAAAAAAATGGGGAGGGGCAAGATGGCTGACTGGAAGCAGCTTCCAATAGAGGCGCCTGTCCAAAAGGAAAGATAACCTCCAGAAACTGCCCAGTTGAGCTGAAGACTGGGAGCTCACCCTAGAGAGAGAAGTGATAACTGCAGGTAACCTCTGAGGTAAGCTGCGACTTTAAGAAACCAAGCTTCAGGCAGAAAAACTGAACTAAAGTTTTCTGCCATTCTGAACTTCCAGGACTCCCTTTCTCCCTTAACTGACTCACCAGAAGCCTGACCTCTGCTGAAACTGATGGAGGAGGGTTTGAGTAGCGCCCACCCTCCCTATCTGCCAGACAGGCGACCCTCCAGGTAAGAGACTCTGGGGCCTCACTGAGCCCCCACCAGCCCTCAGGCCAGGGATGCCAAAGGGCTCTGATTCATCCCTCCCAGGCCTCAGCCCCCACCTGTAGCAGCCAGGAACTCCCGAGCCTTGACCCGCCACCAGCACCGGCCAGGAAGTCCGCCAGGTCTCCCATGTGGTGCCTATTTGTGCCTTGCCCAGCCTCAGCTAGCAGCCTGCCGGGACCCCCGCCTGGCTCCAATCTGTGCCCCAGGCCCGCTGCCCACAGCGGCCAGGAACTCCACTCTGCCGGGACACCTGTGCGGCCCAGATTGGCATCCCACTGTGCCTTGGCCCACCACCAGCAGAGGCCAAGAAGTCTGCTGGGACTCCTGCCTGGCCTCGGGGCAGCCCACCAGGACCCCTGCCGGCTCCGATTCGTGACCCAAGCCTTCCGCCCACAGCGGCCAGAAACTCCACTCAGCCGGAACCTCCACTCGGCCCCCATTGGCACTCCACTGGGCCTTGCCCAAGGCCAGCAGCGGTCAGGAACTCTGCCAGGACTCCTGCGCAGTGCTGATCTGTGCTCCACCCAAACTTGGCCTGCTCCCATGCATGACACAGGCCCGCTGCCCATAGCCGCCAGGAACTCCACTCTGTGGGACAAACCTGCGGCCGGATTGGCACCCGGTCAGGCATTAGCCCTCCACCAGAAGCGGCCTGGAAGTCTGCATGGACAACCACACAGTACCAATCTGTGCTCCACCCGGCCTTGGCCCACCCACTGAGACCCCCAGCCTGGGTCTGATCCGTGCCCCAGGTCCGCCACCCACAGCTGCCAGGAACTCCACTCCCCCAGGACCCACATGTGGCCCGATTGGCACCCCACTGGGCTTTGGTCCCTGCCAGCAGTGGCCAGGAAGTCTGCGGGGACTCCCTTACGTGCTTATATGTGCCCCACCTGGCCTCAGCCTGCCACCTGCTGGGACCCCCATGCTCTGATCCATGTCCTCCGGACTCAGCCCTCCGCTTACACCAACCAGGGACTCTGCCAGGCCTGGGCTGGCCGCCTGGCCTGCTGTGGCCAGGGACTCTGCTGGGACCCCCATGTTGGACCTCTGCCTGCCGCCCACACCGGCCAAAGACTCCGCCAGGAACCTGCCAGGCCTCTGCCTGCCTGCCCGGGCCAGGAATTCTGGGAGCCACACAACTCGCCTCCTCCCCTACCCTCTCTGCTTCCGACCAGCCCACACTGGGTCAGGGTCTCAGGAGACTGCGACTGTGCCCTCCCTCCAGCGCCCTCCTCCCACCCAGAGACTGCTGGAGCCACGGCTCCCTTTGCAAAGGCCACCAGGTGCCCCATCCCATGCCCTGCTGCCTGATCTGGGCATGCCACACTCTGGAGCTGCTCCCGCAGCCAGAACTCCCTGGGTGGGACAGTCCCAAAGGTGGTACACAGGGTCACTCCCTACAAAGATCCAGCAACAACAGAGTCATCCTACGGGGTCTGATCCTAGAGAGACACCTCTTCAACTCTGAGGACTGTCATAGGCAACAGTGAAAAATATCCATGAGGCAGAATCAACAGAAAATCTCTGGCAACATGAATAATCAGAGTAGATCAACTCCCCCAAGGAAGGACAAGGTAGATACAGTACAAGATCCATTGCATAAGCAAATGGCTGAGATGTCAGAAATCGAATGAATACAGAGTCTGGATAGCAAATAAGAACAGTGAAATAGAGGAAAAGATGGAATTAGAATTTCAAGCAGTAATCCAAAAGATGTCTCAAGAATTGAACGAATTCAAAGACAAAGCGATCAAAGATTTTGACACATTCAGACAAGAAGTTGCAGCCCTCAAAGATCTGAGAAACACAGTAGAATCCCTCAGTAACAGAATGGAGCCAGCAGAAGAAAGGATTTCTGAAACTGAAGACAGAGACTTTGAATGCTCCCAAATTCTCAAAGAGATAGAGAAACGGAAGGTAAAAACAGATCATTCTCTCAGACAGCTCTGGGATAACTCGAAGAAAACCAATATTTGCCTTATAGGAATACCTGAAATCGATGAAGTGGCATCATGAGGCACAGAGTCTCTTCTTTATGAGATGATGAAAGAGAACTTTCCAGACATGCCAAGAGATTCTGTAATTCAGATAGCAGACAGTTTCAGAATCCCAGCATGACTCAACCTGAATAAGTCATCTCTCAGGCACATCATAATTAAGTTCACTTAAGTTAATATGAAGGAGAAAATTCTGAAAGCAGCCAGATGTAAGAAATCCTTTACCTACAAGGGTAAGAATATTAGAATAACTGCAGATATCTCTGACCAAACCTTTCAAGCTAGAAGAGAATGGTCAATGACTTTTAATCTCCTAAAACAAAAGAACTTTCAAGTCAGGATCTTGTACCCAGCTAAACTGAGTTTCATTTACGATGGAGAAATTAAATACTTTAATGACATCCACATGTTGAAGAAATTTCCTATAACTAAACCAGCTCTCCAGGATATTCTCAGACCTATCCTCCATATTGACCAGCGTAAACCTCCACCACAAAGGTAAACTCACCCAGAAACTTTTTACCAAATTTCAGCTTCCACAGTGTTGAAAGGATTAAAAATTGGATTTTCTAGAGATTTATCATTGGTTTCAATTAATGGTTTAAATTGTCCTCTAAAGAGGCATAGATTGGCGGACTGGATATAAAAGCTCAGGCCAGATATCTGCTGCACACCAGAATCTCGTTGTACCTTAAAAGATAAATTTAGACTCAAGGTGAAAGGATGGTCATCTATATTCCAGGCAAATGGAAAACAGAAGAAAGCAGGTGTTGCAATCTTATTTGCAGATACAATAGGCTTTAAACCAACCAAAATAAAGAAGGATAAAGATGGGCATTTCCTATTTGTTAAAGATACTACTCAATATGATGAGATTTAACTTATTAATATTTATGCACCCAAAAAGAATGCACCTCAATTTATTAGAAAAACTCTAATAGACAGGAGTAACTTGATTTCCTCCATCTCCATAGTAGTTGGAGATTTTAATACTCCTTTAGCAGTGTTGGATAGATCCTCCAAAAAGAAGCTAAGTAAAGAAATTTCAGATTTAAACTTAACCATTCAACAACTGGATTTAACAGACATCTACAGAACATTTAATCCTAATAAAATTGAATACATATTCTTTTCATCACCCCGTGGAACATACTCCAAAATCGATCACATTTTAGGTCACAAATCTAACCTCAAAAATTTAAAAGAATAGAAATATTCCTTGCATCAT
>CAUYON010013486.1:0-10041 GCA_963573935.1 Arctocebus calabarensis
CCCGGGCCCGCCAAACAACAATGCCGGCTGCAACCAAAAAATGGCCGGGCGTTATGGCAGACGCCTGTAGTCCCAGCTACTTGGGAGGCGGAGGCAGGAGACTCGCTTGAGCCCAGGAATTAGAGGTTGCTGTGGGCTGTGGATGCCACAGCACTCTATCCAGGGTGACAGCTTGAGGCTCTGTCTTAAAAAAAAAAAAAGAAAAGAAAAAAGAAAAAATAATCTTCTGAACCCATGATCCCTAGTAAACAATAATCAGTATAACTTATGATCCAAAACAACATTCCACTTCAAAAGTTAATCTCCTAAATCAATCCACCTACACAGCTCAGGACAGGCATCTTTAGGGTGGAAGTTAAATTTTCAAACAGTAAGACTGGGAGACAGGGGGTGACAGTCACCAGAACCTACACTGGCCAGACCAGCTGTGTCATGTCTGCCGTAGCCCGACAGGCTCCATGTTACTCTTACTATAGGTGCTTTCATATGGATGAGGAAGTTTGGAAATCATTGGCCCACGTAAGATTAAACAGTGTCTTTACTACAGGTTACATTAATAGCCTTGACTGCTCTAAAGGATGCTGCTCAGTGGGTTAGGCAGAGTGTGTCCCTGAAAGCTCATCTCCAGAGAAGGCACAGATGGAAAATCATCACATCAAATCCATATGGTTCAGTACCACAGTATTAACTGCAAAAATCATACTAAAAATGGTAGTAGCTGCAAAAATAATACTAAAAATGCTATTAACTGCAAAAATATTACTAAAGCAGGAGCAAGTAACTAACTCCCAAAGAGCACAGCACTGTTCTCAGCACTTAGCTAATGTTACTTGTCTCAGAGGACCACAGGAGGTTCCCTACACAATGAGGAAACTGAGGTGGCACTTAAACCCTAGCAAGTTTGGAGACTGTGTTCCAAAACACAGATGTATAGAACATAGAAAGCAACTGAGCCCGGAAATAACAGCACTCTTGACGGCTACAGCTCCAGAGTTCAAAGTCTGTCCCTCTGACCTTCTGCCCAGACCCCGTCCTGCTCCCATCCCCATGGCCAGAGCCTGAAGCAATGGCTGACCAGAAGCAAGGTTGCATAGAACCTTCGTCCATGGTGAGCCGAACAGAGCAGGAACAAGGGAGAAATCTCTGCTGGGCACAGGAGATGGGGGGAGGAGGAGGAAGAGCCAGGGTGCACTTCTAGAAAAGCAATTTGACCGAGCCTCATATAAAGATGCCAAAAGAAAGAGTCTTCAAGACTCAGTGAAAAACCCAAATATGTGGAAAACTACACTTTGTTCATGGATGACAAGACTCTACAGGGGCATCCAACCTTTTTACTCTCCTTCCATACACTGGAAGAATAAGAGTTATCTTAGGCCACACATTAAATACATGAACACTAACAGAAACTGATGAGCAAAAGAAAAGGGCTGTGCATACTTTTCATGATATCCAGTGCTACTGATGAGTGAAATAGTCCTCAAATAATTCGCATGCAGCCCTCAAGCTATAGGTTGGATACCCCTTAATATGACATCAAGAAGGAAATTTATCTTAAAATAATCTATGAATTAAATACAATGCTAGTCAAAATCCAACAAGGCATTTCTTAGCAATGGATAAGCTAAGTCTAATATTTATGTAAAAACAAAGTCAAAAATAGTTAAGGCAATTTTTTAAAGAGAAGAATTAATAAAGGGAGGGTCTCACCTTACTAGACATCAAGACTTATTAGAAAGCTGTAGTAATCGCAATAATCTAATATTAGCACAGAGACAGACATGCAAAGCTCAGAACAGCTCCTAGGCACGCGGCCACCTATTAAGTGACAGAACTATACTGCAAATCAGGAGGGGGGGAAATTATGGACTACTCAACCCTTTTAGGAACTTAGGCCACCTTCTCCCCAAATGCAAAAAAAAAAATTAAATTGCATACAGATTAACATCTAAACACAAGGAAGCAAAATCATCTACCATGAAGAGTAGAGCTGGAGAGAACAGCCTTAGGATATCCAAGGATATCCCAATAGGAAGAATTTCTTAAACAAGACACAGAGTATAAACCATAGACGAAAAGGCTGACAATTCTGGCTACACTAAATTATAAACTTCTATACGACAAAACATACCATGAACAAAATGAAAAGACAAGCCACACAGCAAATGAAGACATTTGCCATATCTAGGGTTAACACAGTATTAGAATTCAGAATGCATTCTTATACATTTATTAGGGGAAAAAAAGCTTGACAGAAAAAAAGTTCCAAAGTAAATGAACAGGCAATGTACACAAGTCCCGATGAGCAGTAAATTTATGAAAAGATTTAAGTTCACTAATATTCACAGGAACAATTCAATTTTTTTAAATTTTTTTTTTTTTTGAGACAGTCTCATTTTTGTCGCCTTTGGTAGAGTGCTGTGGTGTTACAGCTCACAGCAACCTCAAACTCTTGGGCTTAAGAAATTCTATTGCATCAGCCTCCCAAGTAGCTGGAACTACAGGCGCCCACCACAACACCCGACTAGTTTTTTTAGAGACAAGATCTCAGTCTAGCTCAAGCTGGTCTCGATCTCATGAGCTCAGGCAATCCACCAGCCTCAGCCTCCCATGTGCTGGAATTACAGGGTGAGCCACCGTGCCTGGCCTACAAAATCTTTAGAAAAATGTTTGTTTGTGTGTCTGTTTTAAGACAGAGTCTCACCCTTGTTGCCTTGAGTAGAGTGCCTGCTGCAGCATCACCATAGTTCACAGCAATCTCAAACTCCTGGGCACATGTGATCCTCTTGCCTCAGTTTTTCTATTTTTAGTAGAGATAGAGTCTCGTTCCTACTCAGGCTGGTCTCGAACTACTGAACCCAAGCAATCCACTCACCTTGGCCTCCCAGAGCATGAGGATTACAGACACAAGGCACCACATAGAAAAATGTTTTAGGTTGAGTGTAGTGGGTCAATCCTATAATTCCAATGTGTTAGTAGACCAAGGCAGGAGGATTACTTAAGGATATGGTCTATAGAATTGTAACCTGGGCAATACAGCAGGTATTCTAGCCAGGTATGGTGGCACATGCCTGTAGTCCCAACTGAGGCAGGAGGATCACTTGAGCCCAGGAATTCAAGGTTATTTATAGTACGATATGATCAGGCCACAGCCATTGAGCCTGAGTGACAGAGTGAGATCCAGTCTCAAGAAAAAAGAAAAAGTTTTAATGCCAATTATATTTTTCTAATACCCGTTTTATTAAATAATATTTACTTTAATACATTAAAACAAATACCATAACATATTCAACTGAATATGTGATGTTAAAATTTTAATTGCCATTTGGCTATAAATCACTCTAAATCATCTTGAATCACTGTGGTATGCCAGACTAGCTGATCACGAAAATATTGCCTCATTCACCTCCACAATTCCATAGACCATATCCTCATGGAATCATCCCTTCTCCATTATACCTTCCCCAGTCGAAGATGTTTAATTTTTATAAACTTCAAATCTGGAAGCATATTTTCTAGGAGTAACAATGCAGTTGATGGCAGCAAGGCTGAAAGAGGAAGGAAGAAGATCTGAAGGCAAGAAATGAGTTATAATTACTAATCACCTAGTACCTATGCTGGGAGGTAGCCCAGCAACTGGAAGATGTGGAGTTTTTCCCCCAAAGTTTCTTAAGAGTAGTACTATTAACCTTTTAGACCTGATAATTTTCTGCTGAAGAATGGCTGGGTGCTGTCCTGTAGATTATAAAATGTTTGGCAGCATTTCTGGCGTCTACCTACTAGATACAAGTTGCATCCCAACCCCGCCCCCCTCCACCTTCAGTTGTAAAACCTAAAATGTCCCTAGCGAGAAGGCAAAACTCAATTCCTCAATGCAGATCACCGATGTAGAATACAGGTGGAGGAGTGTTCCTAGAGTCCCATACCTGGCCCTGCCCTCAGTAGATAAAGGAGAAACTCACGATGATTGCTTTTACTTTGTTCGTTCTTCCTTCAAGAACACATTCAGATTTTTATTCTAAGTAAGCCAAAGGTAGTGCTTAACCTATATCTTGTGGTTTTAGTTTTTTTCTTCCCCTACTTAGCCTACGGCTAATAAACAAAGCAACAAGAAAATAACCATTGGATTATAGGCAGATCTTTTTGCAATTGCATACGGAACATGCCTGCATATCACATCCACCATCAGCGATTCGCTGTAGATTGAGGAAAGTGTAACCGGGCACACAGGTTCCTTGCAGCCCTTATCTTAATTTGCCATACGTTGGCTCTGTTGTTTGATGGAACTTTTGATGGAGAATGGGGTTTCATGGCTACAATTAAGTAATCTCTTTCAAAGGAGACTGGAATAATCACTTCCAAAGGTACAGGCACCTCCTTGAAATGGTGTATTCAAGGGGAAAATTGGAAATGACATTTAATAAGAGAAGATCATGACTCCAAAAAAAAAAAAAAAGTCTGGTTCAGAGCTGACAGGCTTAGGGTTGGGGCTACCCAGAGTCCTGAACCTTGTCATCCCTGGGGGCTGAAAGAGGTATGGTAGCAAACTCCACTGATCACAACATCTCACAGCTCAGCAGCCACACACAGCACTTGGGATGATGTCGATGATACAAAGAGCCAACGTTCACTGGGTTTACTTAACATGTGCCAAGCACAACACCAGACAGTCCACTTGCATTATCTTCTAGAGTCGTCACCACCCCATGGGTAGGTGCTGCTCTCACCCCTTTTTAACAGATTAGGATTACTTGTCATGCAAATCTGATAGTAACAGAGCCAGCTCTTGGATATTTTATATATACTCACATACATACAGATACACACACGTGTGCACATTACATTGACCTACACCAACACGTTGAAAAATCTCTTTTTCTAGAACAGGGGTCAGCAAAATTTCCTATAAAGGGCCAGACAGTAAATATTTTAAGCTTTGTGGGCCATATGGTCCCTATTGCGACTATTCAACCTTACCATGTACGCATCAACCATACAGGCAAAAGTAGCCAAACAAAAACAAATGGGAATAGCTGTTAAAATAAAACTGTATTTACAAAAGCAGGCCATGGGCTAGATTTGGCCTAGAGGCAGTGATTTACACAGCCTTTTCTAGATCCCAGGTATGACCACAGATCACCTGGACTACAGGTACTGTCAAAATTATAGATTTCTGAGCCACATGCTAGACTTAATGAATCACAATCTGCTTTTCTTTTTGAGACAGAGTCTCACTTTGTCTCCTCAGTAGAGAGCTGTGGTGTCACAGCTCACGGCAACCTCAAACTCCTCAGCTTAAGTGATTCTCTTGCCTCAGTCTCCCAAGTAGTTGGGACTACAGGCATCAATCACAATGCCTGGCTATTTTTTTTGTTGTTGTCATTGTTGTTTAGCAGGCCCCAGCCAGGTTTGAACCCACCAGCCCTGATGTATGTAACTGGTGCCCTAACCACTGAGCTAAAGGTGCCGAGCCACAATCTGCTTTTTAAAAAAAAAGTCTCTTGAGTTTTATGGCATATAATAAAAATCCCTTGAGTTTATCAGCCTACAAACATTTGAGGAACAATGTTCCAGACCCAGTTTCTCCCCAGTCCCCATATAAGTTGTCATTCCAGCTGTCAAAAGCAAGACATCTCTTGATGGAAGGGCAAGACAAGTGGTACAAACCAAGAAAAGAAAATTGGCTGCTTTTGCACCTCACTACCTTTATTGAGATGTCAAAATGTTGACCCATGACCACAATTCTCCTCGCTGGACCATGTCCTTTAGTTTTACTGATAGAAAAATCTCATAAACCAGAAACAAACTTTTGGTCTCAGTGGAGTCACACTGATCTTTTAATCAACTTTTTGCACACAAACACGCACCACACAAAGGGCATTTTTGAACCGTGGATACCTAGTTTTAAATCTGAAAAATCAGTTTTGCTAAAATGGCTTTTATGTTATTGAGGGGAAATGAGCACGGGGTCTTCAGAAATAAGAGGGATGGAACAATACATGAATTTGTACAGAATTCGCCAGTACACACACAGCCTGCTTCATGAATACATGAATGCAACCTGTTTTATCTTTTCTTGTTTCTGAACTAAAGGTATTCACATAAATCTGGATCTCCTTTTCTTTGGGGAATTAAGGCTGGCACCATCACTCTCTGCCTTTACCTGTATCAGCATGGGAGAGAAAAGGCCAACCCGTCACTGTCTTTTGACAAAGGATTGAAAAAAGTGAACAGGAGTGGAGAGAAATGAATAGTGAGGCACACACTGGAATAGAGCTGACCAGGTCGCCGTCCACCTGGGATAACACCCCTCTCCAGCTGGCAGGCACCAGTGATCTGGTTTCAGTCACCGGCACCCCAAACTTATTAGCTGACTCTGATCTTCTCTCTGTCTAATGCCAGGAGCCTCCCCCACCCCACCTTGCATCATAAGACTTTAGTTTATAGACCCCTTTGCTTCATCTCACTTTTTAAAACCTTTTCTCTGATCCTACTCTACCAATGACCCAAATGCCTCCAAGGCACAACCCTGCCAGTGGTGATGGCAGTACCTCTCTGAATGCTGCGCACAGCTGGGATGTCCAGGCCTGGTTGTAAAGCCTGACTCAATCCCACCACCAGGGTCCCAGTGGACTGAAACGTGTCTACATATCAAACAGAAGTTGGCTTCCACTGCTTCCTTTTTTTCTCCCAATACTTTGTAGCCCATGGCCACCACGGTTATTTTGAAAGCATATTTTAAAGCTGGGTGATGACATTTAAATAAAGTAATCTCAATGAGTTGTTAGGGATTAATAAAAATGCAGCAGAGGGCCCACAAGGTAGCACAATCGTAACAATTGGGGTTAAACTAGCACTGCGCTCATGATGCATTTTTATTTAAGTGAATCACATCTTGTGTCTACACTGGCAAGTAAAGTGGGCCCTTCAGAGTTGAACTGAACCTGATCTTGGCTGTGTGTAATTGTGAGTCAGCTAATTAACCTCTGTAGTACCAGACCATTTGAGCCCTAAGTTTCCTTTCAACTCTAAAATTCTAAGTTCAGGCCAAATCTATTTGAGTAGGCACACTTCTCTTACAATTGGCTTTTCTGGTAAATTTCCAAAACTTTTTTTTTAAGAAAAGAAATGCTGAAAAAGATATGGATCAAGATATATTGTGGAACATTTTAGTAGGAAGAGCTAAATTATTCTTGGATCTTTTTCAAAACTGGATCTCTAAAGTTATCCAAAACCCCATCCTCTCTTATACACTTAATGACTTTTTTTAAATAGACGCCAATTTTTATCAAATATTCCAGGGTAAAATGGAATATTTGTCCAAAGATTAAAAAGTATACTAATAAAACAAGCGACAATCTTCAAAGAGTTGTTGTGGGCCATGCTGATAATCTGAGTAATCTAATTTTTCTAAAATCAGGGCTCTATGACTCTCAGCATCCTTGGGATACAGCAGCAAAATCACCAGGGGTTTTGCGTATGCAAATAAAGACAGAATCATTATTCATTTTGTTAGGTCTACCTGGGTGTTCCCTGATCCCCTGGTCCCCAGTGTCAAGAAAGAGAATAGGTCCCAGTTGAGCAGATGACAGAGTGATCACAGATGCAGAGCAACCCCATAGTTTCCCCCACAGGGGAAAAATGAAGCAATATGAAGTGAAAGTGAAGAAGGAAGCTACACAAAGTGGCATGAAGTGAAAATATGTCCCAGAGAAAGTGGACAGAACCCAAGGTGGAGCACAGGGTGCCTTTTATGCGCTCACTAGTTTGTCCCGCCTTTCTCCTGGCAGGATTGGTTGTCACTTCCCGCCTTTGGGTGATTGACAGGTCAGAGTTACATACCATTACATAACAGGCTAGGTTATATAACAGTTTTCTTATTACACAAGCATCCTCCTAGAATCCTTCATGAAAATTCCACCCATGCTATGCTAATTATGCTAATTAGATGGTAATAAGCCCCAGGTCACTTAAAAGTCACTAAGAGGTCCTTACTCTATACTACAGTCCCACCAGGAGACAGCTCCTACACAGTTTGGTTCCTAGCTACAATTCAGTTCCCACACTAACCCCTTAGCCACTTCCCTGGCACCTATTTAACCTTCACTAGACCCAACAATTGCCACAGAGGGCCTTATGGGTATTTATTGTTTCACAAATGCATCATAAAATTTGGTGTTATCCAAAAAAAGGCAGTAGAGAAAAATCATTAATAAGTCACCAAGTATTTATGGAATACCTGCCTACCAGCATCATGTCAGATATAGGATGAGTATAAAGCCCTGGGCTTTGTCTTAAAGAAGTGTGTGATGCAGTTGGGATGGCAGAAAAAACTAAGACAAAACAACACAAGAGAGTATGTAACCAAATGCTAAGTAGAATTGTGTAGGTACTGCTCCAAACTAATTCTGCAAGTAACCAAATTAAAAGTAGGTCAGCTTGCTTTGCAGATTGGCAAAAAAAAAAACCAAACACCTTTATTTTAACAGCCTAGAGACTCTCTCCCAGTATACAGCTTCCAGGATTTGATTTAGAGAAGATTCTGTCTTTCCCCTAAACCTGTGGCTATATGCAAAAATAAGCAAGAATACTCCAGATTAAAGTACTGAATACTAAAAACATACTCAGCTGATCCAATGGCCATTTCTAAAATATCAAATTTGTCATAGGTATTATTACTAATGGTAAAACAATCAAGGAGACCAAAATAAATCCTCTGAACTAATACTTTTCCTAGAATTCCAACTTACTGAAGCATTTAAACCAAAGAAAACTGTATTGTTACATCCTTTACTATGTCATATTGCCTTATGTTTCCTATCTATAACTTCTGTTTCCATAAGCCTTATATTTGCAAATAAATTTGATATATTATAACAAAATATATTAAGTAACTTAGTGCTTCTGTGGACATTCTCTCATGTAAACCTCAAAACAAACCTGTAGAGAGCCATTAGAAATAAAAAGCTAATGTTTACCAAGAAAGTCCTTTGTTCTAAAACTGTCCAGAACAGAAGCCACTAGCCCCATATGGATATTTAAGTCTTATTTTTACTTAATTAAAAGTAAACGGAATTGAAGTTTAGTTTCTCAGTTACATCAGCCACAGCTTAAGTGTTCAACAGCCACATGTGGCTAGTGACAACTACAGTGGACAAAGATACAAAAACATTTCCCTCACCATAGAAACAGTGGCATTCTATACAGTCTACTAAATGCTCTCCACATGTTGCCTCATTTAATCGTCCCATCACCTCAAGAAGTAGGTACTATTATTTTTATTATTTCCATTTTATAGATGAATAAAACTAAGGTACAGTGTGTTGGCCAAGTCAAGAGTACAGCTGAGATTCCTGGTGTAACTAACCTAGTGCTATCTAGCAGAGCAGTGCTTCTCAAACTTCCTAATGCCACGGCCTTTTAATACAGTTCCTGTGGGTCGTGACCCACAGGTTGAGAATCGCTGTAGTAGAGTTTTCTACAGTAATAGAAATGTCCCATATGTGTGTTGTCTAAGATAGTAGCCACTAGCCCAGTGATTTTCAGCTGGTGTGCCATGAGAGAATCTTAGGTGTGCTTTGAAAAATTTTAAAGATCATCAATTATTTTCAAAAGAAGTTCAAAGCACAGTAAATCTATTCTTTCTTTGAACTCTTTTTTTCAATCAACATAATTTAAGTGTATAGTGGAAGTTTAACTATAGGTTCAAGTCTGCGGTGAGATGAAAAAGGTTGAAAAACACACAGCACTAACCCCATGTGGCTATTAACTACCTGAACTATAGGAAGTATGGCTGAGGGATTTTAAGTTTAATATTCTCTTAATTAATTTAAATATCGATAGCTACATGGGGCTAGTAGCAACCGTCTTAGACAGCTACGATCCAGCTCCATCATCTAAGCCAGGGGTCCTCAAACTTTTTAAACAGGGGGCCAGTTCAGTGTCCCTCAGACTGTTGGCAGGCCAGACTACAGTTTAAAAAAAAAAAAAAAACTATGAACAAATTCCTATGCACACTCCACATATATTATTTTGAAGTAAAAA
>CAUYON010013487.1:0-31603 GCA_963573935.1 Arctocebus calabarensis
GGTGCATCTTAGCAGAGTAGAGGTGAAACTTATTAAAGGTAGAGTATCAATGTCTTTATATAGTGATCAAGAAAATGCCATGAAGGCTATCTCTAACAGTATGATCAAAATATTTCTGATTGTATATGAAGCACATTGTGCTCTATGATTGCACAAATGTACAAAATTATGATTTAATAAAATTATTTAAAAAAAAGAAAAAGAAAAAGTGCTGCGTGCCTCACTACTGAATATCACCATGGTCATCTTCAAAGACACTCCCCTTGGGAAGTTGTGCTCTGATACCAGGAGCTAGTCTACCCTTCAAAGCAATTTTGGAACTCTTTTTTCTGGAATGGCCATGAAAGCTGTCATTGCATTACCCTTGATGTCCTGTCTATCACCAAAATGTCTTCCTTTTAATATTTCCTTTATCTTCAGGTAAAGGAAAAAGTCATTGGAGACCAGATCAGGTGTGCAGGGATAGTGTTTCAATACAGTTATTTGTTTGCTAGCTAAAAACTCCCTCACAGATTGTGCCCTGTGAGCTGGTACATTGTTGTGATGCAAAAGTCACACCTTTTTCATGCCAAGATTTTGGGTTAAGATTTTCCTGTTTCTCTCTCAGTGCTTACTTGGTCTGCTATGTTTCTTACAGTCAGGTGATGATTTTGATGCACAATTCAATGAATTTCTGCAATGTTTTCATAATTTCTGCTCATTTCTGGCTGCCCCAACCTTTCTTTCTTCAGAAGAGTTTAATCCATTTGTATGTGGCCATTTTCTTCATGGCATTATCTCCATAAACTAGAGTAACATGTCCCCAATTTCACTTCCACTTGTCAAGTTTAACAAGATATTTAATGTTTGTTCATGGTTCTAATTCAAGCTCTAACGTTGTCTCAACAACACACAAAAAACACACAATAACAATAATGAACATCACTTGGCAAGATGCCACCACATCTCAGCACAGATAACAGCTGTGAAATACTGATATACCAAGATTATAAAACCTTTCCAAATTGTTTTCACAGTGCTGATAACATAAGAGCACAGTCATAATCTTAATTGGCAGACCTGGTGAATGTTTGACACTTTCCCTTAATTTAATGTTTTCATCATATAAATTGGTGTCCCAATAATTATAAAAAATGGCTAATTAGAGTTTAATGATTATTGAGAATTACTATAAATTTGCAGACTTTTATATGTTTGACTTGATCTTTTTTCTACTTGATGATGAAATCAACCAATTTTTGGCAATAAGGGACTTTTCAAGTTGGCTCTTGTGGGTTTTGTTTTATTTTTTGTTTATATTATCAAAATAGTATTTGATAGGCTTCTCACTATTGAATAGACATATTTAATATAATTTTTGTCTCTGGGTAGGAAGCAGCCATTTCCCCACCATCTCTGGTTTCTTTTATTGTGAAATCATATTAAAGGGCTTTCATTGTGACATCATTATTAAGAGACTAAGACTATTATTAAGGGACTCTGCATTATGAGTATTTATTGAGACAAGTTTCTTACTAATTCTAGGACTTTTTTTATTAGTGAGGAATCATTGAGGGTACAAAGATAATTCTTTTGTACTTTTCAATGAACACAAAAAGAAACTCATGTTTGACAAAAACAAAAATAAATTCTGAATTTATCCTAATGTTTTTAATTCACATTATAGAGATTTTACTTAAATACCTCATTATATAATTGGTCTTTTTTTCTCTTACTCTAACAACCATGATTCCTAAAGCCATCACAATGATTGTTTATTTTATCATAACAGATATGATAATTATATTTTTCCAAAATAATAATACCAATGTTACTACTAGTGAGCTCTGCAAACTATAGTTTAGACTTCTTATTTTTTTCTTTCTCTCAGATTTGTATACTCAAAATACTATGTTGTAAAATAACTTTCAATAATTTTTTCCTGTGTAATTCTGGCAACTTGCTATGCAGTTAGTTTTATTTTTCACATAATTTTGATTTGAGGAACATTCTTTGGATTTGATTTTATTTGATTACAAGTCTGTAAAACATTAAGTGGCTCCATATTCAGAGCAATAAAACAAAATAAAGAGAGCTCTAGCTTCCCATTTCCCTTCCCTATCTTTGTAGATAATCAGTTTTATAATAGTTTGGTTTATTATTTCATTGTTCCTTTTGAAATACAGACAAATATAAATGTTCATATTTAACGCCCCTTTTTTATTTAGACAGAATCTTGCTCTCGCCCTAGCTAGAGTGCAGTGGCATCACCATAGCTCACTGCAACCTCAAACTCCCAAGTAATCCCCACTCTTTTGCCTCTGAGTATTTGGGATTACAGTCCTGCTCAACCACCAGATCCAAGCTAATTTTTCTATTTTTTTGTAGAGATGAGGTCTCACTATTTTGTTTCGGCTGGTCCCAAACTCCTGGCCTTAAGTGATTCTCCCACTTTGGAGGAACTTTTTGGCCTCCCAAAGCACTGGGATTACAAGCGTAACTCCGTGCCAGGCTGTGACCCTTTTCTTGTATAAAATAGAGCGTGCCATGTAGCCTTTTTTGTTTCTTACAAATGTATTTTTATAGTTGTTACATTTTAGAGTTAGAATCCAAGCAAAATCTATGTCTTGCATCTGGTCAACATGGAATTAGTACTTTTAAGGATATAATTTTCTGGGTTTTTGTGTATCCATGGTGTTAATTTTTCCAAACAGAATCTAAACACCTTACCTTCAAAAACTATGTCTATATTTTACTAGGCTTCCACACAATGCCAAATGCATTGTAATTGCTTAAACTGGTCATATTTGTATATTAATTATGAGCATATTTTAATATCTTATGATGATATGGTAGATTTTCAAACTTTTCTTCTATAAGTCTGTCCTTCCATAATAGACTTATATCACACTTTCTATTAACATTCCCTTTTTTGGGCTTGTCTACCTATCTCTTTATCCTTGCTACAAAGTCTACCTTTTAAAGTTAGAGGTTAAGCATCATTCCCATTCATGTTTGGTTCCTCTCCAGTGTCTACAGGACTGAAATGTAGCAGACATTTAATAGATATCAACAATAAATTAAACCGAATCTATAGCAGCTAAGTACCATCACCGTTAAGAACCGTAACCTAACTTTGGCTTAAGTTCTTATTTTAAGTTCTTATGCATTTTATATTTATTTTTCAGTTTCCATATTATATTTTTGTGCAATGGGGAATGATAATATGTTTGTCTCAAGTAGAAATGAAAAATAAAAATATTTGGTGGCTTATCCAAGTAAATGATTCAAAGAAAATAGTGTGTGAATTTTCTAAAGAGGGATGCCATTAAGAAAATTATCCAACTGTTTCTGCAATCTGAAATTCACCCCTCTCAAGAAACTATTTGTTCCTTCAAAATAATATCTCCTCCAGTTATAATTTACCCTTTCCAAATTCCTTGTAACAACTAGTTTGTGAACTGAGTAGATGAGAGGTCAAGTCAGTCAGATGTTTTATCCTCCACCACCTTGAACAGTACAAACTGGCACGTAGGCTGAATCTAGTTGCTAAATTGAATCACTTTGCATTGAAAACTATCTGATATACTTATGGATTTTGTAAACCATTATTAGATTTCCTAAAAGTTAGTTCAAGGTAAAGGTAAATTGCAACAATTCACAGAAGACAAGAGGATTTTTTTAATCGAGAAAATTAGGTGAAAAAAATAAATGTAAGACACGATAGCATAGATAACCTACTCAAAACACCTGTGTAAGGGCCCTACATTTCCAAGAGACCACATATAATTTGGCTAAGCTTTTCAATAGCCAACAAATAATAACATATTTCAATGTCCATTAAAATATACTCTATGGAAAGATATTTATTCTCAGGAGATGGAGAAAAATTTATTTTATGGACCTTCATAAAGGATGCAGTATATGATATAGTAAATAGTGACTTCAATAACTTTACAAAAAATATAATTATGCACTTCCTAGAATGGCTAAAGTTAAAAAGACTGGCACTCCCAAGTATCCCCAAAGATGTGGAGCAACTAAAACTCTGAGAATGTAAAATGGCACATCCACTTTGGAAAACAATTTAGCAGTTTCTTATAAATGTAAACATAAACTTAACATGCAATCAGCAATTTCACTTTTAAGTATATATCCCCAAATGGTAAACATCTGGCCTACATAAAGATTTCTATATAAATATTCTAAGCAATATCATTCATAATAGTCAAAAACTAAACAACTTAATTCTCCTTCAATTAGTGAATAGATGAATAAAGTGTGACATATGCAGACCATGGAATAGTGTTCAGCAAAACAAAGAAGCAACTATTGATATATGTGATAACATGAATGAATCTCAAAAATATTTTGCTAAGTGGAAAAAAAAATTAAAAACTAGCCAGACACCCAAAGAATGCATAGTGTATGATTTCCATGCAATTATAAAAAGGATAAAACTCACCTGTAGTGCCAGCAGTCAGATCAGGGCTGGAGACACAGGGAAATGATTGCAAGAGAACATGAAGGAGAATTTTGGGACAATGTAAAGGTTCTATATCTTGACGACAGGAGTAGTTACACAATCAAACTCATCAAACTGTACACTTAGAATGGCTGCATTTCACTGTATACAAATTACATCTTAACAAAGTTAATCTGAAAAAAACAATGATTTTCATTGTGTTGTTATTGGCAATATCCCAAAACTAAGGTTCCCATAAAACATCACAGCATACTTTGATGCTCTAAGAACACACAGAAAATGGCTGAAAATTGCAGATTTCTGATGATGTGCTCTGTCTATGGGACAAACTTATTCAGAATGCTTAATGAATTCTTTTTGTACAGACTATCCCTCCAAGTATTATTCTTTACAATTGAACTTTTGTGTTTTTGCAACATATTAATACTTTGTGTGTCAGAACATTCAAAGTTATACTGTATGACAGGGGTGTGGGGTATAACGTTGATTGAGTGCAAACCCATGTTCTGTAGTACTCAGCAAAGCTGAGGATGAGATGAGTATCTAATTATGGGAAAATGTTAATAAAATGTATCAATTTCTCAGGTTGATCATATATTGATATTTTAAGTATATTTATAGTCGCTCGGGTTTTCTCTATGGGAAAAGTGAAGAAATATGTACTGCACATACATTAATGATAAACGCTTGATTAAACATTTAATGTGGCATATTATCACAAGTACCTCATACCGTAGGGAATATTCTTATTATATGTAAGCATGTGTCAATATTATACCATCGTTCAACTTTGAAATTCCTAGTAGTTTACATTTGTCATAATGCATAATATCCATTCCTGTAGAATCAAGTTTAATGAGATTGTTGAATAAAGGCCAGATATAAATGTAACCAAAACACTCAGTACGAGAATTCACAAATGCATTGAACACACCTACTAGCATGGCAGAATAGTGCTGTGGTTGAGAGTACAGAATCACATCCAAATCCTGGCTCCATCACCAGCCAGTTGTATGGTCTTGCCCAAACCATTTACTATTCCACAACTCAGATTTCTCATCTGTAAAATGAGGATGACCTAATTAGAAAGAAACTCAGCTCATAAGGCTTCTGTGAGAAATGAGTGAGTTAATAGGTGGAGTGCTTAGAATAATGCTGTAATAAACAGAAACCCCTACAATCCTGAACACATTGTCTGGCGTAGAGCTACGAAATAGAGAACAGGTGTTGTCACTAAAAATGTGCCTTTTTAAAGCAGGAACACAGTGCTGGTAACAAGAGAGTAAGCTTTCAGTTCATGCACCTGAACACTTAACTGTCTTTCCAACTTCCTCGCTGAACCCAATGTAGATGATGATAGCATTTTTACTACAAAACTCAGAAGCATAAGGGGTGCTTTTCGATTATTCCAGTTTTCTTTCCATTTTCTTCCCTGGAAAAGTGCTCTCCAATGTTCTCCCACACTGGCCTGGAGTAACTGCACCTCCATATCCAGTTTGAAGCCATGCTCCTCGGAATTGCTGGCACAGAGGCACTGATCCGGACATAGGCAGAATGTCTGAGAGCACAGGCTCAGTTGGCACTGGTTAAAACAGAGAGCATTAGCGGGTTCTCCTGGAGTTGTGACAGGTGGCCCAAAGGAAGAGCTGAACATCAGCTTTGCCAAGAGCAACTTCCAGCTGAGGCGTGCTTAGCAGAGTATCTATTCGCTTCACAGAGAAGGGACATACGCTTTGTTAAATGACTGCAAGGCCTTGTTCCCTTCAAATTATAAAGGGTCTCCACAGAAGGCGTTAGTTGAGGTGAGCTGTTGTGTGTACACATTTGCACATTTAGTGAGATCAAGAGCCACGTGGGTTCATTTGTATATAAATGAATGAATGTAATCCGCCTGGTTATCTGGGCAGACTATGGACAAAGGGACAGGCCAAAACTGTATCCAAAAGTAATATTCAAATGATCTAGCCCTGAACGCTGTGACGTTCCCTCTCCGTAAATCACCAGCATTTGTGTACCTCGGATTAATATGAGCATCTCCCCCCAGCCTATCACGGAATCCTGCTGTTGTTCTCCCAGGTCTTTTAATACACGATCCTAAGCATCTGCAGAGGACAGATTTTACTAGTACTACTCCTGGTAATGCTAGTAGTTGCCACTAAGGTTTAACATCCAAAGCAAATCTATACGACTGTTATTCAACAACCCCCCAGAAAAACTGCCCATGAGATTATGTGAGAAGATCTTTTTACAGCTGAGAATGTGCTCGGATCAGAGTCATGTGGGATCTACTGCTTTCCTCTGCCAGGAGTTTTTCTTCCTACTGTGGCCTTGTTCCCCACTCACTTCAGTCCTTTTCGTGGCCCTGTCCACATGCTGAGTCTCCTGAGTTGTCTTCTGGGTATACTCTTCAGGCACATCCTGAGTCTCTCTCCCGACATCAAAACATGTTAACTGTAACTTACAGTCCATCATAATCCTAAAATGGATTTGCTGACATGTAAAAAGACAGGTCATCGATTATTTCACTGAATGACACAATATTTGATTTTCCACCTCTTAGGAGTAGTTGCAATTATACTGGTAACCCTGAATGCTGAAAATACAATGTCTTAAGCAAATAATCATTACCAGCCTTTCGTGAGAGTTTATCTTGTGTTGACAGCTAAAAGATATGTGTGCATTTTCTTTATTTCTGAAAGATTTCCTTGTAGGACCAACCACTTGGGAACAAGAAGGACTCAGATTGGGACTCAAACACTCTGGTATCAGAGGAGGCTGACATGATGTCACCTACAGGACGTCCACTCACACTTTGAGGTCTGTCATCTTGTCAGGAAGGTGTTCCTGACCACCCCATATTCAAATTATAACTCTCCTAGCAACCCTAGTCTCCTCCCTTGCTTTATTTTCTCTATAGCTTAATAATTTTGATTCCAAAGTGTGAAGATCTAAGATGTTACTATACATATAGTATTAATAACGTACATACTATGTGTAATATACATAGAACATGTATAGTAACATATAACTGTGTGGGAAGGGTATGTGTGTTTTTATATACACACAGTTTTTTGGTTTTAGTTTTGTTGTATATTTTTAAGACAGAGTCTCACTTCTGTTCAGGCTAGAGTTCCACAGTGTCAGCCTAGCTCACAGCAACCTCAAACTCCTGGGTTCAAGTGATCGTCCTCCCTCAGCCTCCCAAGTATCTGGGGCTACAGGTGCCCACCACAACACTCTGCTAATTTTTTGTATTTTTAATAAAGATGGGGTCTCACTCTTGGTCAGGCTGGTTTTGAACTCCTGGGCTCAAGGGTTCTCCCTGCCTCAATCTCCCAGAGTGTTAGGATTACATGCGTGAGCCCCTGCGCCTGGCCCACACAGTTCTATGAACATACACACTGAAAGAATGTTGAGGCTGAATTAGAGGTAAACTATCCATTACTCACTGTATTTGTTGTCTGTGGTCAATGCAACAAATTACCATGAATTTGTTGGCTTAAAACAACAGAACTTTATTACACTGTAGTTTTGAAGGATGTTAATCCAAATTCAAGGCGTCAGCGGAATTCAAGGCATTGGCAGGACCGCACTCCTTCTGAACGTTCTAGTGGAGAATCTACCTTGCCTCTTTCAGCTTCCTCTGGTTCTAGGTATTCCTTAGTTCATGGCCACATCACCCCAATCTTGGCTTCCATCATCACATTTTCTCCTCCTCTTCTCTGTTTCTGTCCCTCAATTCCCTCAGCCTCACTCTTATAAAGACGTGTGTGATTGTATTTGGGGACCATTCAAATAGTCCAGGATAAAGGCCTCCTCATGAGACCCTTAATTTAATCACTTTTCTCCCCATAATGGATTTGTCACATGATGTGATATTCATGGGTTCTAAGAAAAGAACATGACCGTCCTTTTAGGAGCCACCATTCAGCCCCAAACATGTGCTTGTTCTCCAGGGTTCCACATGGTGAGGACCTACTGTCACCCCATCTATGGGGGGGGGGCTAGGAAAATCAGAGTTTATATAAGAAGGAAGACATAATAGTCTCTGGTTCATCAGTAATCTTTGATCTGGAATGTAAACAAATCCTCTCTGCAGAGCAGAAGGGATGACACCTGGAGTTTATTACCCTGGAGTATAAGCACATGGTTTGAGATGGGTTTTATTGCCCTTAAAATGTAAATGAACCCTCCACAAAAGAGAAGACAAGCGGACCTCTCCATCCAGAGGCCATTGTCTTCACAGCTTCTCTTCCATCATCTTTTAACCAGTAACTTTTTCTCAGAAAGACCTGACCATGGAGAAGCATGAAAATATTCATGGAATATTGTTTCCTTATAGTTAATATATTTTATACATATTTTTCTATTGCTCTTGTTTATGGTCTAAGTAGAATGCAAGCCACATGAAGGCAAGTGTTCCGTCTGCTTTTCTTCCCACTGCTGTGTCTCCAGGTTCTAGAAACATACTTAGCACCCAGGAGATGCTTAATATAATAATTCTTTAATGAATGGCTGAGATCTTGCAAAGGGCCACTTACCAATCCTCAGGAGATTAGCCTGGGACGTGGATCACATGTCAGCATGTTCCGTGGGGTCTCTACCTGTCCACACTGAGCCTATAGGAGCAACTTCACCACCACCAGGTGACATGTATTCCTTAAAGAAGCAGCATGAAGAGGCTCGTGCTCACCACAGCTGTCATATTAGCAGACCTTTTCTTCCATCCTTCCTTCTGAACCTGAGTATGAAAG
Source organism: Arctocebus calabarensis (assembly GCA_963573935.1). Classification (NCBI taxonomy): domain Eukaryota; kingdom Metazoa; phylum Chordata; class Mammalia; order Primates; family Lorisidae; genus Arctocebus; species Arctocebus calabarensis. Next base: position 9,220 of record CAUYON010013487.1, read on the forward strand.
AGTGATTCATATACTTACTAAAGCCACTAACAGTCTTTTGGGATTATGATTTCTTAACTCAAAATATAAAAGAGAGTTGAGACAAGCTAAATACATTGGGCCCATGAAACCCCTATGCTGTTATAATTTAGGATTATTTTTAATCTTTATAATTCACATCTATTCTTGACCACTAGTTACATTTACAAGGTCATCATTACTTTCCCCAATTATGTCTGAAAATGTATTATCTCAAGGGATAGATAAGCTAAAGAAAAAATTCCTTCAACCAGGGTTGAGAGAAATGATCAAATGTGTAGCAGAAAACAAGTCCAGGTTCAGGTTCATGACAGCCACTGACAGTAGGTCTTATTCCTCTGTGAGTTTTACCAGTGAACAGGTACATCTCTACTCAACCCTACTCGTAGGTGTGACTTAGACATTCTAAAAAAACTAGAACATGAATAAGAAGGTCCTTATGGCAGTACTCAGTAGCCACATCTATTTATTAGATACTTGCATAGCACTGTGTTTTTCTTCTTCATATCACTAACCACAGTAACAGTTATATGTTTGTTTCTAATTGTTTCCTTAAACGTGTCTCTCCAGCTAAAATGTAAGCTTCATGCAGGCAAGAATTGTCTGTTTTGCTCAGTATATTAGACCAGATACATAGTATTATGCCTGGCACATGACGAATATTCAGGAAGGAATGGAGGAAGGGAAGGAGGAAGGGAGGGAAGGACCCTTCATGCCCCTGCTGTCTTCTTGCCAGAGACCACTATAGCTGATTTTAAGTCGAATATCAAAGAGTGGAGTCAGAAGCAGTTTTCACACAGCTGGTTAAGTGAACAACCCAACATGTAAAAACAAACAGTCCAAACTGTCAGTGGGTCAGTTCTTGACACCCACCCTCCCTCTAAATTGTACTCAATTGTTAAGCTTCAGAGATGATCTTCCCACTGATTCCTTTCCTGGGTGGATGACAGCCTCCTCACCACAACATAATGTGAGTTAGAAAGTTGAATGTCTGCCAAAAACTTTAACAGGCTCTCATAATTCTCCTCCCAATCCTATTGTATTGAATACCTTTTATATCCAGGTAGCCAGTCTATAAGGCAAAGAAGAAGAAAAAGACCGTCTGCTCCGTAAATTAAAGGTTCACAGCTTTTAACACTCATGATTGATATAAATGCCACTGTGAATAGACTGACAAATGTGGAAAACACAGTTCGATTTCCTTTGCTCCTCAGCATCCAGGTCTTGCTATGCTGTTCTTCCAGAAGGGTTCTTTGACAGATAGGACCCCAGTGCTCCTGGGAAGGCCTTGGTGGCCAGAGCTGTCGAGGCGGGAGCCTGCCCTCCTAACTGGGTGATGAATCTACAAAGGCTGAGTGAGAGGGACCCAGGGTAGTAACTGCAGCCATCTTTCTCTTTTATGATTTCTCTTTCTTTTCATTAGGGTTGACATTTTTGAGATTGAGCTTTATAACTAACTATTAGCCCAAGGCAAAGACTGAGAAAATGAGAATTTGCTGAAAAAGTGACCCCCATGCCCAAACACAACGTGTGAACAACTGTACTTATGGCCTGCCATGAAAGAAACACAAGCTTGGATTTATGTTCAGATAGTGCAGTTGGTTTGATCAAGGAAAATGAAACCAGCCCCGCCGTGCACCTGCAAGAGGACCCAGGGACTTTCACAAAGAAATATTTCTATTATTTTTATCTTCTTGCGTTATGGTATTTGAAATGAAAGTCTGTGTCCTCTCAGCACCCACAAAAGAATATCTTCTGCCATCAATGATGAGCTTGGAAAGTTGGGCCCTAACAAACAAGACAAGAGAAGGGAACACAGCAAAACTCAAAGTGCTTGGTGGTGAGGCCAGATTATGCAGCTCATGAAGTGTTGAGGGCTTTTTCAGCCCCTTACCAAGGTAAGCGTCTACCCAAACAGTTTTCTGTCGGGGACTTAGATCAAGAATACAACCCGTTTGCCATTGCGGTATTTGTTTACCTGTAGTCCTCAGGTATTGCTATTACACTTAGAGATTTTGGGGGACAAAAAGAGCCTTCTGCAGAGTTTTAGCTTCAACTAAAAGGTTCTCCTCTCCAAACTACAGCAACTACTATGCACAAGGCTAATTTCCAGATATGAAAAGCACCACCTTCCTTCAAGAAAATTCTAGCAAAAATACTTATTAAAACATTTTTAACCACTACTTGCAGAGTATGAATGTTTTTCTTCTACTTACTCTATGAAGGGACAGAATTTCTCCAAATAAGACTTTACTTCCTCCTTCCCAGAAAGAGATCAAGATGACTGTGTCAGGACAGCAAATCTCAGAGAAGTAGCTACAAACAAGAATGTCTAGCCAGGAGGGCTTAGGCACCCCTCCTGAAAGAGAATGAAGTTTTCCTTATTAAAATGAATTAATTAGCCTCATAAACAAAGGAAGAGGACAGAATGGGAAAGAGAATTATCCCCGTGAATTGTGTCTATTCAGGCCCTGCAGGGACAGAGAGTCTATGAAATTTCTTAAGGGAATTAAAACACACATGCCTCAACGATGTGTTGTGCTGTTTCCTTCCCCCATCAAAGGATAAGAAGCCTCCAGAATTTCATACAAAACATTAACCTATGGAGAGGCGATCGGAATAAATCAGTGATTTTCCATTGTAGTGTATCATTTGTTGTTTATAAAACAACAGTAAAGCAGCCTTGTCAAGTATTCTCCCTTAAACCTAAATTGTCCTTTCTCTCTCTAGAGTACGTAGTTGTGTCCTTTTTTGTTTGTTTGTTATAAGAAAAAAAAAAAGCAAGCATAAAGAAAACTTTCAGACAAAAATCTCTAAAAATTGTTAGGGACAGGTAGGTATTGAATTTAAAATCTGAGTATACTTAAGACTTTTTATTTTAACAAATTAATATTTTAGAAGTTTGGGGCACTGGAGGAAAAATGATGTGATCAAAATGCTTGTTCTTAATATGTTATCAGTAATTGTGATAAATTATTAATTAAATCACTTCTAGATAAAATATTCTAGAAGACTCCCATTAATTAATGATCGATAATATTATTTACTGAGTACCTGCAATATACAAACTCCCAGTTAGGTTTTAAAAGGGCAGAAAGAGGAAAAACAAATACGTCTTGCCTTTAACAAGTGTTTAGCCTAGACAGTGGACTTGAACACATAGAAAGTCTACTAGCATTTGTAGAAAATAAAGTCAGATAAAGCACATTAACAGTAAGTGTGATGCATTTCAAGTGCATTTCAATAGAGTAAGATATTCTTCTATCTGGACTGATCATGGCAATGTTTTGCATACCACATAGAGTTAGGTTTTAAAGACAGACCAGGTATAAGTTAGGCAGTGATCTGCTTATCTCTTTTCTTTTAAAAGCCATCCAATAATCCAGTAGATTAAAATAGTAATGATTAGAGAAGTTTCTCTTCAAGTTCTTTGCCCACCCTGAGATGGGATCACTTGTTCTTTTCTTGCTAATACGTTTGAGTTCTCTGTGGATTCTGGTTATTAAACCTTTGTCGGAGGCACAATCTGCAAATACCTTCTCCCATTCTGAGGGCTGCCTGCTTCCTTTACTTACTGTGTTCTTGGCTGTGCAGAAGCATTTTTGTTTGATCAGGTCCCGGTAGTGTATTTTTGATGCTGCTTCAATTGCCCCGGGAGTCTTCCTCATAAAATATTTGCCCAGACCGATTCCTTCAAGAGTTTCCACTGCACTTTGTTCTAGTATTTTTATAGTTTCATGTCTTAAGCTTAAATCTTTAACCCAGTGAGAGTCTTATCTTAGTTAAAGGTGAAAGGTATGGGTCTTGTTTTAGTCTTCTGCAGGTCACCTGCCATTTCACCCAGCACCATTTATTAAATAGGGAATCTTTTCCCCACTGAATGTTTTTAATTGGCTTGTCAAAGATCAAATAATGGTAAGTAGCTGGGTTCATGAGGGGTGGGGGGAGAGTGGAGGGTAATTGGTGGGTCCACACCTATGGTGCATCTTAGAAGGGTACAGGTGAAACTTACTAAATGTACAATATAAATACCTGAACACAATAACTAAGAAAATGCCATGAAGGCTATGTTAGCCAGTTTGATGAAAATATTTCAAATTGAATATAACACCAGCACATTGTACCCCATGATTGCATTATTACACACAGCTATGATTTAATAAAAATTTAAAAAAAATAAACAACCAGAAGAATATGCAACAGAAAAAAATTATTATTATTCTTAACTCTGTGGGTTGACTTAGCAAATTACCCCTCAGTTGCATTCAGCTAGTCAGTGACCAGGTTGGAAAGTCTAAGAGGCCTCCTTAACCTGGTTGAGGCCTCAGTGCTTCCTCACGTGACCTCTCCCCATGGCTAGCTTGAGTTCCCTCACTGTGTGGTGGTCTCAGAGCCTTTACACAAATGGCTTCTAAGAGGAATGAGGTGAAAGCTTCCAGTCTGCTTTAAGAGTAGTCCCCAAAATGGCACAGCCTTACCTTTGCCATGTTCTATGGCTGAAACAAGTCCTAAGGCTATCCCAGATTTATGGAGAAAAGCAATAGATTCCATTTCTTCCCTTGTTGAAATTAATAGGAGCACAAAAATTGATAGTGGACAGGTTTTGTTTTTTTTTTTCCAAACTTCCATGAGCAGGCTGGGTGTGGTGGCTCACACCTGTAATTCTAGCACTCTGAAAAGTTGAGGTGAGTAGATCCCTTGAGCTCAGAAGCTCAAGAACATCCATTTCTACTGAAAATAGAAAAATTCGCTGGGTGTTGTAGTGAGTGCTTATATTCCTAGCTACCTGGGAAGCTGAGATATCAGGATTTCTTGAGTCCAGGAATTTTGAGACTGCTGTGAGCTATCTGTTTTTATACCACGACGCTATATCAAGGGCGACAGAGTGGGACTCTACCTCAAAAAAATAAAAAGAAAATAAACTTCCATGAGCAAAGAGAAAAAGAGATGAGATATAGATGATCCTCTGCATACTGACCTATGAAAATAAAACCAATGTTTAAGAGGTTTTCTGTGCAGCTAGCCGTATGCTACCCACAGGAAAAAAAGAAATATATTGCTTGACACTCGAATTCAAAGAGATTTCAACTATTTATCTGTTATTGTTGTGGCCCCTGGAGTGTTTTTCATGTGAATTCTTATTTCCAAATAAAATACAGTATAAAAGTAACCAGAAAATAAACCTTGACTATATCACCAGATTCAAGAATATAATGGAAACTGTTTCTAACGCTGAAAAGTTATAGAAAAAGCATGGCATTCAGAGAGCCACACAGAGGACTAGAAATAGATTTTAGTTTCAAAATTTCTATTTTCCCTATGGTGAGAACTTTTCTTTGCAGTTCAGTAGCTTTCCTGGTAAGTTCCACTTGCCTTTATTTAAATCTGAGTGCACACGTCTTCTACCACCTGTGAAAAAGATGCTCTGAGGTGGCAATTTTAGATTATGTCCTACATATCATAGAACCTCCATAGTTGACCACCTCCCCATTGCCTCCTTACATTGAACTAATTTTCATAACCAGACAGCCACAACATATACAGACCAGGCCTAATTCCTTATGTTGACCACCTCCCCATAATGACCAGTTTGTTATAGTCCCTTGGGTGGTCAACTTACAGAGGTTCTACTGCAGTATATTCTTCCCTATACTTTACTAATTCTCTCACAAATTGTCACTATTTAAAAAGATACTGTTGGTGTGTTAAGAAGAATCACAAAATTCTACTACTGTATTCCTCACTTCAATTCTAAAGCAGCTCAAAGGTAGACAAAAAATAATGGGCAAACAAAAATACAAACTTTATGACAGTGACTCAGTTGGACTGCATAGCTTAGTTCTGTGGCATTCACAGGCTTCCCAAGACAGAATTTAGCTGCCCCCTTGCAGGCGTCCCTCAGTGGCACAGTTTATAAAGCTTTCTTCATGGAATTCCAGACCAGGTGGCCGCTTTCTGAGAAGGGCAGGCTCACAAAAGAAGAGAAGAAAGCAGGGCTGAGTAATATATGTTCACTTGCTCCTCCCAAGTCCATCAGCAAATTCACTCTTTCTTCTTCAAGGAGAACTCAATGGGAAGGTAGGGCAAAGGGCCAGGAATATGGAAAGAAACTTCCATCTTACGGAAATCTGTTAAGGAAATTAGCATGTGTAAATACACAGACATACACAGTGGGACTTCTATAAGTTGACCACCCAGGGGACTGTAACAAACTGGTCAACATACGGAGGTGGGCAGCATAAGGAACTGAGCCTACTGCACTGATAGGGACACGTGGTGCCTGTCTGGTCTATGATTAGGTCAATTTAGGGAGGAGAGTCAATGGAGGGAGGTGTCAACTATGGAAGTGCTGCTGTATACACACATGTATATATGTGGAGAGAGCGCACAGCCACCAGAATTGAACAGATGCTTCCTGGGTTCACAACTTTCTATGGTTTACTTTCTTCCATCACTTTTTTTTTTTTTTTTATGGAGACAGTCTCACTCTTTCGCACTCAGTGGAGTGCTGTGGAGTCACAGCTCAGAGCAACCTCCAGCACTTGGGCTCAAGCGATTCTCTTGCCTCAGCCTCCCAAGTAGCTGGGACTACAGGCACCTGCCACAGCACCCGGCTAATTTTTGATGCAGTTCAGCCGGGGCCGGGTTTGAATCCGCAGCCCTCGGTACATGGGGTCGGCGCCCTACTTGCTGAGCCACAGGCACCGCCCAACTTCCATCACTTTTCTAAGGCAAAAACAATCTACCAAAATTCTAAAATTGATAAGTAGAGCCAAACAAGCACACGTAAAATTAAAAGAAAAGATGTATGAGTTCAGAACATCTTCACGATGGTCAGCACTCGTTATACAAAAAGCCACGGGAGGATGCTGACACCTCCCTGCACCTACATCTAATCACGCCTGCAGCACTGAGAGAAAAATTCATGTGCTTTTAAGAAAGCAGATATGGTTTGAACAAAAGAAAATAGCCTTTTCCTTCAGGTCTGATGACAGCAAAGATGGCTTTAAAAAGTAATAATATAGTCCAAAGATTTTTATCAAAATTGCAGTTAATTTTTCCCAAAATTCTGATTATTAATTTTTATAAACCAATTTACCAGATCCTAAAAAAAAATCGTACTTATTCAGTCCTCTGTATGCCACAAAGCAGAGCTGGCAGAACTGAGGTCCTCTGTCAGTGGAACCCATTGACACAATCCCGTATTTACGTCTATTCTGTGATGGGATTCGAGCTGGTGGTTTGTCTTCTTTTCTTCCCAGGCTGAATGCTTCTGTTTGGGCTCCCGGAGTTAACCTGTTAATGCCCGAGACTGCAGCATGTTGTGTTCTGCCCCTGCATTTTATAGTCTGACAGATATTCATCTCCAGCTCACAGCTTGCAGGTGGGAGCCTCAGCCGAGGAGCCTTGGTGTCAGGAAATCAGCAGCTGCTCGTATATCACACCGGTCATTAGTGGAGGATCATTCTGGACCTTTGCCCACAGCTCCTTGCTATGGCAGGAGAAGGGCTATAAAACCCTAGGCCCTGTCAGCCGTTGTCACTTAGGTGAGAATTTATCAGGTCTCCAAGTGCCCTCTGACTGGATTATTATGAATAATGAATGAAGCTTTATGCTACAATGAAGCATTAATAAGATGGGAATGACTGGGAGAAATTCCGCGCCCCACAATCACAGTCGCTCTCTGGGTTAGCAAATCCGCAGCTGGTGGGCCCGCTCCAGCCAGCCACTGCTGGGTCTGTGAGTGAAGGGAGGTCTTCCTTTAATTACAGAGCCAAGCTTTACAGTCTGAGTTTTAGCCTGTGGGTGGTAACACAGAACCAGGAATGAAGCTGTGTGTGTCTACACTAGTAAAAGTAGACGAAACAAAGTTTAGATTCCTTTTATTAAAAAAAAATAATAAAATTCAAATGTTGAATGTCAATCATCTATTTTATTATCACCGTAAAATGAGAGTCTAGTGTCAAAATATCAACCAGGTAAGAAATTTCTAATATAAGAAATGCAAGTCTTAGTCTTTTGTGACTAAGACATTTTGGATTTGCAGGGATGAATTTTGCCACTTTTTAAAGTGTGGCTGCTCCTGTGTGAGTCTCAGAAATACGTGAAGGAAGGTGGCTTGAAGACAATAGAGGAAAGGACCCCCCTGATCTGATTGAGAAAATCAATGTGTCTCAGGAACTCCTAACAGAAATCATTTTCTAAAGCTGTGTTTGAGTCAGCCCAGCCCTTCTAGCTGAGCCAAACTCAGAGCTGATACTCCAAGGTCTTGTGTTGGCAACCAATTCGGGACACTCTGGTTATTTCCTTCAGGGATTCCCTAACGGTACTGAAAAAACAAGGTTAACTGACTATCTCTAGTACTGTTTAATTGAATGAAGTACAAAGGAATCTATGATCCTTTCATTTTGCATTTAAATCTCTTCTCCGATTTCAAGGGCCAAGGACTAGAAGTGTTTGTTACTTTGTCTTCTGCTATAGACTCACTTATCAGCTCCCATTCCATTCAATTCCACTCCTAAAACATGTTCTGAATACCTAAAATTTTTCAGAACTGTGGAACTCCACCTACATGAGCTGATACATAGTAGTAATATACAGGAAGAGTATTTCTTTCCCACTGCACCAATCGTAACCCAGACCACTCTGAGAAATGCACAAAAGTGGCTCATATTTTAGTTGAGAAGAATGAGAGTTTCAAAGACATGGGCCGACTTCAGGTTCTGCAGGTCGTGAGTGCTCCAGAACAGATGCAGAATTTCTCTCTCAGTTGCCCCATCTTTAAAATGAGGACGTGGAAAGTTCTACCCAGATTCGAAATTCTAAGACCCATAATTTACTTACAAAGACTCAGAATATATGTACCCTCACTGCTATTGTGATTATGAGATGGAAGTAGTCCGGGCCTAAACAGTGTTCAGAAAAGTGGATTCTGAGAGAATCTTCCTCTGCTCTTGGTACCAAGAAAGAAATCTCTTCCCTGGTCCTTCAAGCAAATGAAAATTATCAAGTACTATAATCACTTAACATGAGGTCCTCTGACAACTTGTGCTTGCGTACCAACATATTTTTTCCTCAATCTTTTTCCACCTGCATGGAGCATTTTATTCCCTTTTTTATTCCTAGACATTTGCTTTGGTCTAGAATGGTAGAATTTTTAGAACTGGAAGGGAAATTTAGGTTGGTCAAGTTTAATTTCCTCACATTTCCTTCCACCCCAAAGCCTGACTTTCTAATTACTCCCAAGTGGTATCTCTCTCCCTCCCCCATATTGCCTGTTCCACTTATTTAGTAATTAAATAATAGCTTGAATAATTCAATATTCATATCTAAGTTTTATCTTCCTAATAATCCTCAAGACATTGTGTCTTATATCTATTTGAATTCTTCATAGACTGTAGCAGTGTCTTTCTCACACTATTTACTTAATAATAAATTATTAAGCTTCTATTACGTGTCAGACCATGTATCAGTTTCTATGGATACAAAGATGATTATCACCCCTTGTCCTCAAGAACACCGCAGTCTGATGTTTCATATTTGAGCAGTACATTTTCTATGGTTTTAGATGACATTCTTGGTAGAAAGACAAAGCAATAAGGGCTAGATGAAAGAAGACTTAGTTATGAAACTAACAGATCAAACTCCCATATCCAGAAGGCAATGAATAGCCGATGTGCTGATGCCAGTCTTAGGTAGGTTGCCGGTGCCATAGGATTGGTCCACGGCCTGCTTAAATATCCTTGGCCTGTTCAACATCATATTTAATGATTTTGATGAAGAACTAGAGGGCATACCTGTCAAAATTGTGTCTTACAGAAATATTTCCTTGAAGTATAAATTAGGATTCCAAAGGAACTTCTTAGATTGAAATAATGACCTGTATCTAGGAAAGCAAAATTTTGGAGAGTGAGATGGAGGCTCCTGGGTCGGAATATTTCAAACAAATTCTATTTTTGAGGGTAAAAATAGGAGAATGTGTTATATGTGTTTTTGGTGATAGCATGTTTAATATGTGTGTTTGTGTGTGTGTGCAAGGACACGCACATGTCTGCTCAGGGTCTAAAATGAAAGATGTGTTGTAACAGGCAACACTTGAAGTATTGAACTGAGTCATACTTTGGAAGGAGGTATATCATCACAGAAAGAATCCATATAGAAAGCAGATAGGCAAAATGACTCAAAATTATATCATAAAAGGAAGGATGAGAGGAAGTGAAATTGTTTTTCCTGAAGAAGGAAAGAAGCAGGGAACTCAGGCATTGTCTTCAATTATTTGGAAGGCTGTGGAAGAATTAAAGTCATTCTGTATAAGAGATATTGGGAAATCCAGGAAGATAAAATTTCAGCTCACTCTAAAAATGATGTTTCCACTTGCTCTCTAAATAGGCAGTCTGGAGAGGTAGGAAGAGTGGAAGCAGGATTGAGGGAAACCCCCATCCTGCCAATGTCGCTTCTCCACCAACTTTCCACTACTAATTATACGCTGTAACAACTCTGCCTTCGTTTAAAAAATGCTGTAGAGATTTTCTTTATGAGTGTGGATTTTGTATTAAAATTATATATTAAGATGTTATTTGTCTTATTGAGAATACATGATATCACATATAAGAAAATTTCACCACTATAAACCCCCTGTGGAAGATGGCATTAGAAGGGCTGTTAGCTAAATATATTCTGAAAGTGAAATGTAAGAGCTGAGCTAGTGCCTGAAGGAGAATTTTCTATAATTCTCCACAAAAGCAGAGAACAATGAAGGGAGGTTAGTGGCCCCACAGTGCCAAGGAGACAGTGAGCCTTCCTACTAGGAGACCTTGTGGCCGCCCCCAACCCACCCAAGGGAACCCTTTCTTCACCAGAATATTGAACTAGCACAAGCCACTTCTTCTTCCTTCCTCATCTTTTCTCATTCTTCCTTCCTCATTCTTCCTTCCTCATCCTTCCTTCCCTTCACATCCACCACACACTTGGGATCTAGGGTAACACGAAGGGAGCAGCAGTATAAAGTGGCTGAAAGAGCTTCAGGCTTCAGTCTCCATTTTCCTGAGTTACCTTCAAGATGAAAACATAAGCTGCTACCAAGGAAAAGTTTAGGAAACATGATTGGTGGACGAAAACTATGTTAGAACTGGAGTATAGTGAGTTCCCCTGTCCTCCCTTTTCCATATGTTTCTGCTACTTAATTTTTCCTCTGAGGAGGAATCAGAGGAGTTTTCATTAGATCTATGGTCCTCTTTTTCTGTTGCATTCTCCTTGTCCCCTATTTTCTTATTAAAAGGTGGCAACGGGTGAGAAGGCACGGGGTCAATAGGCTCATAGCCTCTCCGAGTTTTTCTTGCTTTTTATGTCTTCCTCTGAGTGAGTTTTATGCATTATAACATTCCCTTCTTCATCAGTTTCTGACTGAAGAGGTTGCAATGCTAAAGTAATTAAGTTACATAGGGACCATACCTGTAATGGGCATTATATCTCCTAATTGATGAGCTCTACGGAGAGCACTCACAACCTGTTTCCACACCTTTACATTAAGAACTGCCCTTTCTGGAGGCTGGAACGAATAACAGTGTTTCTTAACATGTTTAAATAATTCTTCAAAACGTTTTGTTTCACTTTCGCTCTGGTTGACTTCAATAATGTTTTTAAAAGCCAGAGATGTTGTGATTCAATGGACAGGGAATTACCCATTGCTTCCCCATAACCTCCCTCTTGTGTTTGCTGAAGGCTTCATTTACCCCCAAGTGTTTATACCCCTTCGGTTGTGGCCTGGTTCACCTTGTGGCAACTGTGCCAGATGTCGCCACCATACGAATGATCACACGAGACACAGATTGACAGTACACCTGCAAGAGGTGAGGCTAACCAAAGGTGCAGCCCCGAGCACTTCTCACAGAGTCCTTTTATTGAGAAGATACGTAATGGGCCAATAGATTACTAAGCAAAGACATGCAGGGGCTGTGTGCTCAGGGAAATGATTTCATAGGTGCCAAGAGAGTATGTACTCAAGGAACTGATCTTCAAGGGTGGTAAGGGAAATGATCTCCAAAAATACTATGTGCAATTTTTCTCCACTAATCCTTCAAAGAATTGTCATAAGATGCTTAATGTTTAACCTTAGCCTTACTACTACAGGACTGAACTTTGCTCCTCCAGGATTACTGAGTTACTTGGCTTGTCTTCCAAGTCACAAGAGATTTCCAGGTTTGCCAGGAGAGTGTCTTGTTCTCAGTAATTCCTCAGATGAGTTATGATATTGGTGGCTATTGTAGTAAGTATGATGCTTAATCCTCTATATTCCAGTCACTGTCAGGTGTCACGTGAGGCATGGGAGGTGTCACCTGGGGACTTCGCAGAGGACGGGGACTCTGGCATCAGACAGGGACTAAGCAGCTAACATTTACAGATTCTGGGTTTGCATGTCCTCCACTGTTCTGTACATTTTTTTTTTTGAGACAAAGTCTCACTATGTCACCCTTGACAGAATGCCATGGTGTCACAGCTCACAGCAACCTCAAACTCTTGGGCTTAAGCTATTCTTTTGCCTCAGCATCCTGAGGAGCTGGGACTACAGGCACCTGCCACAACTCATGGCTATTTTGTAGTTGTTTTTGTAGTTGTTGCTGTCATTGTTGTTTAGCAGGTCCAGGCTGGGTTTGAGCCTGCCAGTCTTGGTGTATGTGGCTGACACTATACTATGGACACCGAGCATCTTCTGTACATTTTTTGTGCCTAGTTCTTCATGGTTGCCTCAGCATGTTGAGTCGAAATTTTAAAGTGCTTAGCTAAGAAAAAAAAGCCTTTCATTCACTCAGCATAAGGCCTGAATCACACCTAAGTGGGCAGCATTTAGTGATAATTATAAGGAGTGTGGAGACAAATACAGATAAGTTCTGTGACCACTTACCCACAGGTGTGTGTGTTGGAGGGTGGGGTGGGTTGTATGTGCAGTTGTGTATGTGCCCATGCACTTGGGAACATGCCGTCTGCTAGAGGATGGTCCTCCCACTGACCAACACAAATTTTTTGTGCACCACGCTGGCACTGGCAGGGCTTCGTACCACCACTAAGCTGCAATCTGCCTGGCAGGTAGAGGGACGCCACAGAATCTCAGGCTCATCAGAAAGAAGGCAGCAAACACTGGCTTCTCCCAGGGCATTCTTGATGTTTAGAAGCTGTCTGAAGACAAAAATCTACTTCGATTTTGGTGGACAAAACTGTTACTTCAATTCTCAGAACAGCAATGGCAATTTTACCAAGATATTAATAAAATTAAGCAAAGTGTTTTATTTTTAAAATACCAAGGAGGGCACGGAGAGTTAGATGGCCAATCCTCTATTTTTCAAGTAAGAGTCACAAACATGGGGGAAACTCATAGTCGTGAAGCCCACACAGGCAATTCAGACCACCCTGAAATAGTTTTACGTTCTGACATTTATAGGGCCCCTTGGCTCCTGAGGCTTGTTACACCTTTAATATTCAAACATACACAACTTTTATGGGTGGAAGATTGACATCTTCAACTCAACTGAAGAGACAATCTAAAAACACTTTACCCCTAAGCTCACTTCAACTCAAACTGTATCCTTTTACCTCAAAAAGAAAATGTGAAAATAGGAATTAAAAAAGAAAGAGGAAGAGGTGAATAAGGGATGGAAAGTGTAGGTGGCATCAGAAAAACAAGTGTTTAAACAAGGAAGGTGTTTGCAGCCAAACAAATGCAAAGGAGTTTGATAACTAAGGAACTATAGAATACCCTGAAAAATGGAATGAAAATTAATTCAGGACCAAAGGGAAATATTTGAACAGGAGCAAATGAACAATAACAGAGATAGAAATGGGGAAATTAAGAGTAATAAAGGCATAAAAAGATAAAGGATAGATAATTCATGAAAGGAAAAAAGTTGAAAATGAGTAGACAGGGAGGAACAAAATCACTTTTAAAGTCAAAAGAAATGTAAAATCTATTCTAATCAAGAGTCCTGTCTTTGCTCCTAAAAGCTCAAAGAAAGAAAGAAGAGATGCCCATAATTATTATTTATTCATGCCCCTTGCTTCAGGGGGGTTCTCCTGGCAAAATTCCAGCAGCTTTGCCATTTTAAAGAATAGGGACTTTAGAATGTAGCTGTTCTGAGGATTTGGTCCTGTAATCTCCTTTAATGTTTGTATTGCATCAAAAGGTCACTCTCAATACACATGTTGATGAAATTGAAATTAGTCCCAGGTCCTTGGAGATCTGAAGCCCTGGTAGACAGGGGGATGTTCGTAATGGAAGTTCACACCTTGGACGTAAAGAATTACTTCTTGGTGCCATTTTGTCATCTCTGAGGGTTGAACAGTCGCTGGCCACACCAGGCCTACCTCTTCCATGTGACTGTGTATGCCCTGCCACAAGATGACATTTCAGCAGCAAATCAGAGTGACTGATTTAAATAGAGTGGCACTCTACAGGACGTGGTGATGGAGAATGGAGGAGTGTTGAGCCCTGCACTAGGAACTTAAGGGAAATCATTGGGAATTTTGCCATAACTTGTGATGTCTCTCCACCCCACCACTCATTGCCCCATGACAATTTCTATTTATTGAGCCTCTAGCAGATCTCAGGCCCTTTACACATATAATCTCTGAGAGGAATCTTAACTCTGTGAGATAGAATTGATGTCCATACCTTGGATCTGAGCACACTGAATCTTGCAGGATGTTATTTGACCAATGACGTACAACTAGTGAGCATGACGGATGGGCATCTGTGTCTGACACACAGCAAAGCAAACACTCATTCAGCTTTATCACCTTGGCCAGATCGTTAAAGTTATTTTAACCACATTTTCGACCTGGACTAGGCTAAATTAGAGTAGATGATTTCAGCTGGTGCCAGGTGTTCCATTCTTGCTGCAGCTGTCTGACATCAAGCACAGGGCTAGAGACGGGAAGGTGAATAAGGCAGTGTCCGCCTCTGAGGAGGTTCCCGAGTGGTGAAGAAGGTAGACAAAGGGGTTCCCAGTCCACAGTCCTCCAGGAAAGCTGTCCTGCTCCTCCTCAAATGACTTCCCACTGGCCCACTTAAAGCCGATACAAATCATGTTTGTTTAATAAGAAATTCTTCTTTTTCAAGGCTGAGCTGGCTTTCCTAGTATTAGCCTCATCCCAATTAACCAAGTTGACTCTGTAAACCTTTTGTTCAGGGCCACTGGCCAAGTTTCATGCAGTTCAATGAACCTGAAATCTTGTCCATCTACCTTTCATTGGTAAGCACCATAGAAGCCTGGTCTCACCTCTCACAAATGGAGGTGTGGCAGGGCTACTAAATAGGGTCTTTACTTGTCCAGGAGCCCTAATCTTAACATTGAAAATGAAAGTCTCAAAGCTGTTTCACTGCCATCCAGTCTCTGCGTCTGCATAGCACGTGGCTGGCCAGGGCCAGCCTTACATGTGGAGGAAGCAGGTAGACGCCTCATAACGTAAAGCTAGTGGGGCCAGCAAGAGCCCTCACTCTGAATATATTTCTCATGAGATAATAGGCGTATCTCAATGCCTAAAATGCTACCATATTAGGGGGGACAAAGGAATCTTTTATTGACCTTTATCATAAAATAATGCATACTTATGGAAAAAATAAAATAATATAGGAATATATGGAATGAAGTATGAAAGATCTCTTTGCCATCCCTTCACCCTAAACCCATAGGCATTTTCAGAGGTAGTCATCATTAACAGATTAGTATGTAGCCTCTCAAATTTGTTTGTGTAAATTGGGATGGTTAGATAAATTCTTTTAAAATGTACTCAGTTCCCTCTTGATGGACATTTCATTTGTTTTTGATTGTTACTATTGTAAAAAATCATTGCAATTAACAGTCGGGCCTATATGTCTTTAGGCACAGGTAAGGTATGAAATTCTTAGGTAGAAGCATTTCTGAAAGATGATTTCTTAAAAACAGAATTTCAGGTAGAAGGGTATTTGCCTTTCGATGTTTGTAGAGACTTGTGGAAATTCTGTAAAGCTGGGGACTGAGTGCACAGGACACTGGCCTTAAGATGCAGCTTATGTCACTTATACTACATCCAGAAGAAAAATATCTGAGCAGAGCTCCATGAGGATATATCATTCATTCAAACACCACCCATGACACGTGTCCTGGGAGTGAACGGGGCTTGATAGTTGTTGCCTTAAGCCATTATCAATCAGTCGAAAGTAAGATGATGACATAGTGGGATTGCAGAGAGTATTAATGGGGAGAAGGAGGAGGTCATGGGGTGAGTAGCCTCTGTAGTACTCAGAGCTCTGAGTACTGCAAAGCACGTGGGCACTAAGAGAGACCAGAGAGGTGCTGAGAGGTGAAAGTGAAGGCAGTAGAGACCATCACGATCAATGTACAAGTATTCCTAGAGCTTGTTGTTCAAAGCCATCTTCTTTGTATTTCCTCTGTAACAGAAACATTCTCACAAGACAGTGGCAGTTTGGGGGTTGGAGGGAGAATTATACGGGAGGGTTGAAATTATATTGCCACAGAAAGTAAATGTTCCAAATGGTTATCATAGCTCTGATGAAAGCATGACCCCATTCTTTCCCATTCCTCTCCTCCAAAACTTCTGAAAGAGCTGCTGCAGGAAACACAACTTTGCCACTCAAAGTCACCATGATTCCCTGTCCCTGTGATAGGTGGTATGAGCACCAGGCCACTACCAAGATTCTTAGCTTTATCTCCAGCCACTGCTCAACTGTTACATTTTCTGTACAGCAAATACCAATCCCCTTTCCATTTCTGAACCTCGGTACATCTTGTTCCCTCTGCCAGGAATGCTCTTCCACTACTCTGTTATCCTCCTCTGGGCCAACTCCTAGCATCTTTCAGGCAGAAACTATCATACCAGTCCACTAGAATACTTTCCTGGCCCCATCTCTACATCTCCCCTTGGTGAGTCTGTTCCTCCTATTAAGAGCACTCCGCCTCATCTATCTCAATGGTTATTAAATGACTATTTGCATAATTACTTATTTAATGCTTTTACCTCGATGAAAGAACCATGAGAAAGGAAAAAAGAGTCTGTGTTGGGTGCCAATGTATTAAGAGTACGTATACTGTAAATATGGTAGAATGAATGATCTGATGGATGGATCATTGGACAGAAAGGTAGCTGGAAAGCAGTCACTAAGAGACATGAGGAATTAGGCCAAAGGGCAGGAATAATCCATAACCTGGGAAATCAATTTCTGAATAATTAGGAGTTAGCTCTAGCCTCAGGCTATTTGAGTGAAAATTTATGCATAGCAACAATCAGAACTGAACTCCATAAGATAAAATGAATCACTAGAAATAACAAAACCTTGCCTGTACAGCCACATAAAATATTCTAAAAATTAAGTACATATTTCATAATTCAGATGTGTTGTTCAAAAGGTATAACCACATTTAAATGCAAACATATTTAATAAAATATATTAAAACTATGTCAAAAGTAGCTTCGTCCTTAAACAGAATTAACCAATAAAACTAAAGAAATAGTTTCATGACAATAAAGGATTCAAAATATTTTTGGATATTTTATGTATAAAAGGAAGTAAACTATTTCAAACAGATAAAATCATAAACTTCTATTTCTAGAACTAAGTTTTACATTCCTGGAATGGCATGGTCTTGATTTGATCCTTGTCATTCAAGAATCAAATTAATATTTATCTTTATTTTCAACTCTTAAAGCTTATTTAACAAAAGATATTTTGTCTCTAGCTCCGTGCCCATAGCACAGTGAGTAGGGCATCAGCCACATGCACAGGGGCTGGCGGGTCCAAGCCGGAGCCTGACCCGAGCCTGCTAAACAACAATGACAATGGCAACAAAAAAACAGCCAGGCACTGTGGCAGGTACCAGTAGTCCCAGCTACTTGGGAGGCTGAGGCAAGAGAATTGCTTAGGTTCAAGAGTCTGAGGTTGTTGTGAGCTGTGACAGCCTGGCACTCTACCAAAGGCAACATAGTGATAATCTGTCTCACACACACACAAAAAAAGATATTTTGTCTACTGCCCAAACATATTAATTGTAAATAAAATATTATCTCTCTAATAAATATGCAATTAGCCTCTGCACCCTTATTAAACATGTACGCTATATTATTTACCTGAAAAGTTGGATTTATTCCAAAACACATAACTAGGTGATTTCTTTAAATAAGAATCAAACTCTCAAACAGAAAATATTTGTTTATCATGCCAATATATAACCAAACTGTAGACATTCCAATAAAATTCTGGCCAAAACATATTAAATACACTGAAAACACACAGGAGATGTCATTTAGCCTTTAGGCTCATGAGAATTTAGTAAACATTACATCAACTAACTTTATTAGCAAAAAGACTCACGTAGTACTGGATAAATCAAAACCATTATATAGTTGGAGATGAAGTAAAAATAAATCTCTTCTCGAAAGCATAAAAACATTTGATCAACCTAAAGCATTTATATTTATTTTAGAATTGGGTTGAACTTTGAAAGTATTTTCTAATCAAGATGGAAATAGTCAAAGAATTCTCATTCTCTCAAGCTGAAATGATGTCTATTTTTCCAAGCATCAAAAATGGGATTATCCATAATACTTTTGTTAAAGTCTGTCTTATAATACATCTAGCCAAAGATTTCTTTGTGGATAAATGTTCATTTATTTTATGAAAGATGCTCCCTTTAAAAAAAAATTCACTTTTGAATTCACATGATAGATGGATACCAGTTTGGTTTGTTTTTCAAAAATCCATGTTTTTATAAAGACTAAAAACAAAGCACCAGGCTAACAATAGATGCCTCTCACACTAAACGACAGTCCATACGCTGCTGTCTTCTCTGGTTTAAATACATTCCCTGTTCTTTTCACCCTAAACTCATTTGGCTTGAGTTGTTGATCAAAGAAAGTTATGCATGAGAGACTGTTCTGCTCAGCAGTGAGGGTCTGTCATGCCCTGAAACATCCCTGTGATTTATAAAATATGAACTCTGTGTGAAAAGAGGTAAATAAATTACAGCAATTTGAAAACAGAGGGGGAACATGCTGTGTATACAATTTATTGGTCATCCAGCCATGGATATTACATTCTAATCCAACTTTAATTTATAAAAATATTTGGATGGAGTGGGAAGAAAACTGTACTAAATACATTTAGCAGTAAACACACATCAAATATAATCACACTAAAGAAATGATTTTTCTCTTCATTTGCCTTTTGAAAATGAATTTGAGGCTTCCGAGTTCTCATCGGTGTAATTAAATAGACTGTTTCTTTGTTCATATTTGCATGTTTATCTTTGATTACTGCAGCAGATTTGCAGTTTGGCAAGAACTTGAAGCTAAACTGGGAAATGTTTAAATCACACCTATAACAAGGAGAGACAGAGACAGAGACAGAGAGAGAGAGAGAGGCTATTCTTCTACAACACACTAAAAGAATGGGCCTCTCCCTCCTCCTTACGAAAGAAGATGAAAAGCTAAGCAAAAAACAATCGAAATTACTGGTATAATTTTCCAGGTCCTTGTAAATGAGGGTGCCATGAGGACTTCAAGTTGTTTTCTGCATAATTTTAAATGAGAACTCAGACAAACTCACCATCACAAGTAAATGTAAAATTTTATTTTGAACTAAAGACAAATAAATTATCTTTGGACTGCTTATAATTTGGGAGAACTTTGTATACTTTTCCTTTCCATTACTATGGAAAATAGTGTCATTGCAGACAGTAAATTAAAACTCATTAGGAATGCTTGTAATAAATGTAAGAAACTGAAGGGTTTGCACACACTATGAAATTAAGATGTTTTTTCCAAAATTTAAATGTTTCCATCATTGTTATGAGTTGGTTCACAGTTTTCCAAAGAAGATCTGAAGTAGTTTGTTTAAAAATAAAATTGAGCTAAAAAGTAAATAATTTTGAAAGGTTGAATGAAGAGAAAAAGAAGATAGAAAAATAAGCTAAATGGAAGGTTATATTTCTAGTTCCTAGAAGCATGTTGTGTCTTTTTTTTTTTTTTTTTTTTTTTTTTTAGAGACAATCTCACTTTGTCGCCCTAGGTAGAGTGTTGTGGTATCACAGATCACAGCAACCTCCACCTCCCGGGCTTAGGCGATTCTCTTGCCTCAGCCTCCTGAGTAGCAGAGACTACAGGCACCCGCCACAATGCCTGGCTATTTTTTGCTGTTGCAGTTTGGCCGGGGCCAGGTTTAATCCCCACCCTCGGTATAAGGGGCCAGCACCCTACCCACTGAGCCACAGACTCCGCCTGCCATGTTGTGACTCTCTGACATTCCTCACATCCAAAACAAATTTTGTCAACTAACGTTTACTCATCTACTCAGAAGGATAGATATTTCCAAATTCTGAAAAAAAATCCTTCCTTGGATCCTTTATCATGGGACACTGTGGGACATGGTAACAATTCCACAATGTCATGAAATTCCTATTTTGGCAACATTTTCAACAAAACCAATGTTACAATGTCAAAGTGCCATTCAGTAAGAGAATTCTTCCTAAGGGCAAGTTTATGTCATCCTAGGAGTAACTTTTAATTAATTGGATTGATTTAAAGATGAATTGTCAACTATGAATAATTAATAGATTACATATCTTTTAGGCAAACCTCATAATCTCACAACCAAATGTCTTAAGAATAGGAAAGTGATAGATAGCTCAAGATTAGATTTCCTAGGTGAAACCTGGATTTCGGAAGCATTCCCCATGCCAATTAAAAGAAAATCCATGTGCTTTAAAAATCAGATATAAGAAAATGCCGTGAAGGCTATGTTAACCAGTTTGATGAAAATATTTCAAATTGTATATAAAACCAGCACATTGTACCCCATGATTGCATTGATGTACACAGCTATGGTTTAATAAAAATAAATAAATAAGTAAATAACAAAAATCATATAAAGAGCAGGGACAATTTTCATCATTCTCTTTAAAAAATGGAAGGTTTCTGACTCAATGTGTAGAAAATAGCCACCCAACTTCAAACAAGTGCCATCTTACCTACAAGTGCCATTGTATCAATTCTTAAGGATTTCCATTATGAATTCTAAGTCATATGTACCCACCATGCAAAAGAAACTATGTTAGATACCTTAAATCTACAGACATGCCAAACAAAACCATGATATTTTCAATAGCCCTTTCTGACATCCCAGCACTTGGGAATTTCTCTTTCTATGTTTCCCAGGCCTGTGAGCCTTGCCTATCATAGAATTTATCACACAGTATTATAAATGTCTGACCACTTCCCTATTTGCACTCCATGCAGAACTATGCCTGCCACCTCACTTTTATATTCTCAGTGCTTGCCATGTCCTTGACACATTGTAGACACTCAGTAAATATCTGTCAACCGAATGAATGAATATCCCTAGGGCTAATTATCAGAATTAGAGTGAAATAACGTAATGATTTATAGTAAGTATCAATAAATGTTTCCTTTCAAGTTCTCAACAATGGAAATACAGAGGAGTTATAAACAAAAAGCGTTTCAAAGACTTTGGAAGGAAGATGGGCAGAATTACAGTCAAATATCTCAGGTCTTTCCCTAGTGTTTTGTCCAAATGTTTGTCATGCCACTCCTATGTAGAGCTTTGAACCAAACTTGGCTTGGTCACTGACTAATAAAGAACTGAATTTCTCTACGTTTGCATTTTCTCTTCTGTAAAATGAGAATATTCGTAACTATTTGTTCGGGTTATTTTAAGAAAAATAAATAAGATAGTGCCTGCACAGTGCTTGAAACACAGCACATCCCAAATGAAAGTTTATTATTGTCATCTGGTCCCCTGTTGACACAGCTATTGCTACTCCTACCACTTCCCAGATTGTCTTTTTCTTTCCAGCAATCTCTGATTCAAGTATATCATGACAATTCAATCAGGAACCGTGAGTGCAGAGACAGTCCAAACATATAAATCTATTTTTCTTAGAAGTAGGAGCTTTGATGTTTGGATTGGGGGAATAAAAACCTAAAGGAATTATAATTGCTGAGCTTCCACTCATAAAGATGGAGTAAGACTAAGCAAAAGGTAAAGGAAAAGAATAGCCCTTGGGAATTTCCTCCCCTCATCTGAGTTTTCAGGGGACTCATTTTGCCTGTTATTCTTTGTTCTTCTCCTTTAAAAATACACAGATAATGAATTTCTGTCTGTTTTTTCTTGAAAGCCATGTACCCACACATAAGTGGTATTTCCATATAAAATAAATTGCAAAGATATATTCACTGTCTTAAAAAGAAATAAAATAGAAACAAACAAACTGATGACTCCATACTAAGCCTCAGAATTAAAGCATTCTGTAATAGACATACTTTTATTTGACAAGGTGAATGTTACTTTCTTTGCATCATTATT
>CAUYON010013488.1:0-32768 GCA_963573935.1 Arctocebus calabarensis
GAGGCAGAAGACTTGCTTGAGCCCAGGAATTGGAGGTTGCTGTGAGCTGTGATGCCACAGCACTCTATCCAGGGTGACAGCTGTAAGTGGCAGCCCCAGGACACCGGTCCCAATGCCTCCATTTCCTTTCTAGTCTTAGCATTAGATCATATAATACTATGTTGATGATGACATTATGTGTCACTTGCCTTACTCTTTGCAAACATAACATGCCCCAGTTTACATCATTGAATGCACTTGTTAAACTTAGTTTTTCTGGGCACGGTGATGGATGAAAACTCTTTGTAAACCTACCATGCAAAAGTCACAGACAAGACAAGCCTCGTGGCCTGCGAGTGGGCAGGTCCCATCACTGCAGCCTTGCAGGGGTGTGGATGCCTTCACTGTCCCATGTTTCTTGCACCTTTCTGCCTATTTTCAGTGCCATGCCCTCCCCTCTCCTCTCGTCCCTCTTCTCCTCTGGGCCCTCCCTCCCTGCCCCTTCAGCCTGGCCTGCCCCTCCCCCCCTTTCCCTGCCCCCCGCCTGAGCTGGAGCTGCCCAGGATGAAAGTCCCTGGCCAGGCCCATAAATCAGCCGGCCTGTGCTCCTTAACCTTCCCTATTAACCTCTCACACTGGCAGGCATTAGGTGTTATACTTGGCCGCCGTAAATTACTCGCCAATGAATTTATGAGCACTTACTCTTAGCCGCCTGCTTCCTCATCCTCTATCCACTTGCCTTCAGGGCCTTCAGTGCCTGGTCCTGCTCCGGGCACCAACCCCTCTTAGAGACACTGACAAGAAGCCAGAGTGGCCCTGGAGGAGGTCAGGGGTGGGTGACAGTGTAGCCTCCCCTACGCTCCGCTGGCCAGAATGCCCTGCCCCACAGCTGCCCCTTTACTTCGGAAGGGGACCTAATCCAGAACAGTAATGTCCAGCACCATCTGCTGCGTGTCTACCGTGCGCCAGCCACCCGTACGTTCCCTGTCTCTAATTCTTCTACCAACCCCACTTCACAGAGGAGGAAATGGAGGCACGGGCAGGTGGTATGATGTGGCTGAAGCTCCCGGGCTGACGATGACAGAGGGCAATAAGAGCTGCATTCTCCTTTTCCCAGACTGCGGTCTGCAGAGATGGGGGACCACTATGCAGATACGAAAATAGGTGCTTCCAGGGTTCAGCTGGATTGCACATGTCACGCAGCTCAGATGGGCCAGAGCTGGGAACCCTGGTGTCGGGCATTAGTGAGTTAATTGTACCCTAACTATAAAAATCTAATTCTGCAAAAGCAAATCTGCATATGGAAACCATGATGCCTCTGTGAGGTGGAATATGTGTCTCATTCCCCGTCAGGCTGCAAATTGGTTCATTGTGATAAGCACCGATACCTGATGGTGACAGCGAGGGTGGGGATGGCTCACTTGGAGGGGCTGTTGCCACCTCCCTGTTACCACGCCAAGTGTTACGTGCACAGAAACTTGCCTGACTCTCACCGCCCTGGGGGGTAGATCATACTGTTAAGTCCGTTTTATAGACGGGGAAACTGAGGCTAAGAGACATCACAGGTCATCCAGCTAGTAAGTGCCAGTGTCAGACCTCAGCAGTCAGCTCCAGAACACCCGCCCCGCGTCGTTAGAGCAGTGACACTGATGACAAATAGTGAGGAGGCCAGGAATAGTGGAGGGAGGGGAGTGGCACAGGTCCCTGCAGGGACCAATGGCTATCGTCTAAGGACGCCTGCAGGGGACCCCCAGAAAAGACCTCTGTGGGCTACCTGGGAGACGAGGCCTGCCTGGTTTTCACTCATCTGCTGTTTCCAGGTGGCGACCGTGGCTGAGGTCATGAGCTTTCTCTAGATGAACCTAGGCCCACTTGTGTGACTGTCCCCAGCTGTTGTTCTAGCTCCTGAAGCTTTCTGAGAGGTAAAACAGAAGGAGAAAAGCAAGCTGGCTTTATCTGTGGGGACCACAGATGGAGGCTGCCAAGGTGGCAGAAGTCTGAGAGGATGCTTCCAGGTCAGCTGCCACCAAGGGTCCTGTCGCCCCTCTAGGCTTTGGCACGTTTAATGTCCTTCTATGCAACTTGGACACAACTTCAAGGGAAGGGTAGCCTGCAGTTGTGTGTAACCCTGACCTAGAGGCAGGGACACCTAGAGGGCACAGCTGCTGCCCCCCACCAAATGGAGGCCTTGGGCTTGGGCTATCCCGGGAGAGGAGGCGTGCTGGAATCATGCAGACCTGTTCAAATCCCTGCTGTGCTGGGCTGAGTGGGGTTTCCGCAAACCCCTGTCTACCCAGAACTTGTGAATGTGACTTTATTTGGACACGGTCTTCGCAAATGTAATTAATCAAGATGAGGTCACACGGCATGAGAGTGGGCTCTAATCCAACGACGGGCATCCTTATTAGAAGGGGGACATTTGGACACAGATACACATGGGAGAACGCCACGCGAAAATGGAGGCAGAGCCGGGGCTGATGGAGCTACATGCCGAGGGTCACCATGACCTTCAGAAGCTAGAAGGATTCTTTACCTAGAGACAAAATGGAACACCTTCATTTTGGACTCCTGGCCTCCAGAACTGTGAGAAAATACATTTCTGTTCATTCAAGTTGCTTGCTTGTTTTGTGATGGCAGTGCTAGGACACTAACAAAGGCTCTATCATGTATAAACTGGAGGCCTTTGTAGGTGACTGGCTCCCCCAGGTCTTGGTTTGCTCATCTTACAGCGAGGATAATGATTCCCGGTTTGCGGGCATTGTAAAGATTACATGAAATGATGTATACAAACGAGAAGCGACCCAGTAAATGGCAGTGGAATTTGACTCCAGTACGTTTAAATACATAATTCTTCAGAGCTGCGCTCACCAGTTGCTTAGGGTGGGAAATAACAGCCCCGTGTTCTTTTTTCATGGTTAATTTTAAAAATTCAAGTGAACAATTAGGTTAAAAGTTGATCATAGTTATGTCATCTTTATTAAAAGTATCACAAGTTGTATATGCAACATTTTGAAGACAAAGAAAAAAGCCAGTTGCAGTTTTCACTCTGCACGCACAGATTACATGCCCGTACCAACTGAGCACACAGTTAGTTTAGACCAGATGCCAGCTGACTGCCTGATGCCAACTGGAAATAAAGTTATGTACATATATACACTCACATAAACTGATCTCTATCCTTGTATATAAAACCATATGTGTCTTTCTATGCACACTGGATGCCTAGATATTCGTAACAGATGCATACTCACACACACACACACACATATATATATATCTTCAACGATTCCATCCAGCAAATATTTATTCAGTGTTCACTCTGTCTGGGGCATGTGTGCACAAACGTGTGTGTACAGATGCAGAGAGTAATGTGTTTGTCCATAAATAATATAATATATACATGTAGCTGATTAGACCAGAAACCAATCAAATTCTAGATGGAGGGAATTCGAGCACTGCTGTTGAGCGCATTCCAAATTCCCTGCTTGAAAGCCTGGAAGTAAACACCAGCACCCCAAGGAGAGAGGTGAGAAATGGGGGAGGGGGCGCAGGGCAGACTTGGGGGCCTGAGAGAAAGGCCTCGGGTCTTCTCCAATGCGAAGGGGTCAAGGGTGGGGCCACCAGCCCTTCAGGTCAGTTGCACCTAGACCGTCCCCCTCTTGGTGGAGACAGTGAGTGAAACAGCATCTGAGAAGAGCAGGGTCTGGGGTCCTCTACCACCTGGCCCTGCCTCCCAGTCTCAGCAGCTCTTCCTGGGCACAGGTGGGCCGGGTGCCTGAAGGTCTCCTGCTTTCCCGTGAGCTCCCACCTCCTCCTTGATGGCCCTTCTGTCCCCAGAGGGGCCAGACCAGCTAAGACAGAGTCAGGGGACTCTGCGGAGGGCCCAGGTGAGGGAGGTCCCTCCCGTCACAAGTAAAGTGATGTATTCACCCACTGACTTCCCTGCTCGGCTTCAGAGGCGGCTGCTGGTCTTGCTGGCTGCCCTACCTCTGGAATCCAGCACAGAGCCTGCCCCATAGGACGCCAGTCTTAGACTATTGGGACATGGAGGCTCAGCGAGGTGAAGGGGCTTGTCCAATGCAGCAGAGGAATGGGGTTTGTGCGCACATATCCCCCCTTCAGAGTGGCTTCCCTTGCTGAAGACACATGGCGGCTCCTCCCCACCACACTGCCTTGCATGTTTACTGGGTCTTTGTCTGCCCTGAGCTCTTGTGGGTTCCCACCTGAATTCCTAGCGATCAGTGCAGTAACTTGCACACAGTAGGTGCTCAGCCAGTATGGATGACGCAGGGGCCTGAGGACAGAGCTCTGGTTGTTACAGACTGGGAGGGCAGAAAGCCACAGTGTTTTCCTCTCTGGTAGACAGAGAATTCTGATTAAGTCATTAAAACCGAAATGGACTCTCAGGGGAGAAGGGAGGGTCCAGATCAGCAAGGAGAAGGAGTTAGCTGTGGGGTAAACTAAAAATGTGTGGGCTTTGGCTCCCCTCAAGGACACTTCCTATAATAATGAAACAATTTCTTAGAGGGTGAAAGTGTAAACATAGAAATTGATTTTAGATACAAGAAAGCAGTTAAGGACTGGGAATGGGGTAGGAAGGGGACGATCTTTCTTGAAGCCTCTGTGAAGATGGCACACTGGGGACTGAACACACTCTATCCCATTATAGACAGCTGGAATTATCTCTATTTAACAGATAAAGAAATTTTGAGGTTCAGAGAGATAAAGCAACTTGCTCAAGGTCACACAGCCAGGATGCACAACACTGCTCTGATTGCACTCCCTTATATGAACTTAGGGAAAATCCTTGCTGGTCTTGCTACTGAATTTACGGTAATAGCTATTGCCTGTCCCCCTCCCCTGCTACTTTTTCTTTCTTTCTTTCTTTTTTAATATAAGGATTTAAGTATTCTCCAAAGCAAAAAGGATAAATTCAAACTTTGGATTTTTCCCCCCTCTGGCATGCCATCTCAGAAGGATAGAGTTGGTTCCAGCCTTTTCCAATGACTACATCAGAAAAAACATGGGGCTTCGGGTGGTGCACCCCTCACCCCACAGGTGCCCACTCTTCCTTGACTTTTCAGAGGGAGCTCCCTGCATGCTGTTGTGAATGAGAGAAATGGTTTGTAGGGGTGACCTCTAGTTCCTGCCAGTTGACATGAAAGCAGATTACTTGCAAACTTAGGCGCTAGATAATGAATAAATAAACAAAGTGAGTCTTTTATCACGAATAACATAATTGACACAAAACTGAAGACTGATTCAGACTGGTCATACAGGTGAACTGAACCTTTACTGATGGGGCTGGGGCTGAGGTTGCCATCAGGGACCTCAAGCTGGTGTGTCCCCTGGCCCCCTATCCCAGCTTAGTGGCTAAGAGTCTAGGCAGTTAGCCTGGTTCTTAGTAGCTTAGTAGTTTAGTGACTTTGAGTGTAAGCACCTGGGTGCTCTTGGGCACTTTACTTTGGCTCTCTTAGCCTCAGTTTCCTCTTCTGTTAGACAAAGGTAGTAGCAGCACCTGTACATTTGCTGCCGGGTTTTACATAAAGCATGTGAAGCAAGCACTTAGCACAGAACCCCAAATCTCCAGGACAGGGCTCATTTTCTGACCCCTGAGGTTAGCTGTTACAACAACAACTGTCATCAGCAGCAGAGCAGCCTTCGGGGCGGGGGGGAAGGTGCTGCGGGCAGGCAGTGTGTGTCTGGGTGGTATGTGTGCCCTGTGTCTCTGGTTGGGGGATACCAGGCCAAGGGAAGGGACAGACAATGTGCTCCTTTGCTGAGCCGTCCAGCGGCCAGCGGAGCCTTTTCCTCCCCCACACACTGCCTCTTCCAATCTCTGTCCTTTGGACTGGCCACCCCGCCCGCCGGTGGGGCAAGGGTAATGAAGAGGCCTGCCCAGCCAGGGGGCCCTTGGCCCCAGGCCGCTTGCCCAAAACAGGCTGGGGACTCTCTGTCCCAGGAGGGGACTGGCCCCAGGCTGCAGCTGCTCCTCCTGGGAGGGACAGGCAGGAGCTTCACACAGTCTCTTAACACAGCCCGGGCAGCCCAGGGGTCAGTACCCAGAGGGGCCACAGTCCCAAAGACCTTCAGACCTCCCAGAGCTACTTCTTCCTCCTGTTCCTTCCTTCATCCCGGAAACCTGAGAAAATGAACCCTGTCCTGGAGATTTGGGGTTCTGGCCGGGGACCTAGTCCTTCAACCCTACTTACTTCAGGAGGGGGAGGGCAGCCCTTGTCTGTCCTCTTGAAGATTCTCTGCCCCTTTCGCCCTCCCAGGGCCGGTTTTCCAGATTTTTCCCGTTCCCACACTCTGTCCCCAACGCTCCTTTACACACCCAGTTCTTCTTAAAGGGGCTCTGAGAAGAACGCATTTTCTATGATCGGAACAATGCCCTATTAATCTTACGAGGGATTTGAACTTGGCAACATTTCAGCCTTTGATTTAAATATCATTTTGGTAATGGGGTAGAAAAAAGAAGGCTGAGTCTTGGTAAAGAGTTTCCAATACCTTCTGAGCAGGAGATGATTTCGAATATAAAATTAAACCCAACTCCCTCTCTCCCTCCCCCCTGCTTTCACTCACACAAAAGCTCACTTCCCACATACTTCATGGGGATATTTCAAGTTAAAGTTTTGTTTACCTTATAGAAAAGTTAATTAGTTCCTTTTGATCTCACAGGGAAAACCACACAGGAAATTTTTCTTCAGAAAGTGTACACACGCAGGCGTGCTTTCCCCTCATAACCAGAGATATTCATTAAAACAATTCGTTTCGATTTTTAATTTAAAGTAAACATTTTACATTTTCCCTATTTATTATTAAGAAAGTAGTTGTCCCCCGGGCAGGGCACAAAGCGGGGTGGAGGCAGTGTTTTTGCTGTGCTAGCAGCCAGCCTCGGACAGTTTATAATCTGTCCCTAGTTTGTTTTTCTACGTTGGATAACAAGAGACTTCTGCAGAGAAGCAAACCTTCAAACATGCCAGGTTTCAGTCGCCAAAATATTAAAAATCTGGGGGTTTGGAGGCTGAGACTGTATGGTTTAAATAAAGATATTTAAGTTTTGAAATATAAATATTCGAGATCCTGAAAAAACATATCATTGCATTAAAATCTGAAACAGGCAGTGGGTGAATCGAGGGGGAAAATGTTTACTTTTTTGAGGTTTATCTAATGAAATGTAATAGATAGTACACCATGCTTTATTTTATTTTATTTTTACCCCTAGAGATATTTAAGCAATACCTGGATTTGTACAATAAGCTGCTTAGCAAAAGTCTAGAAAGAGAAAGACTTGGATTTTCAAGATGTGACTTTCAATCTTAAGCACATTTTACACAGCTTATATTGTTATGGGACAAGGGATGCGTGGGACTAGAAATTGTGGAATTCATTTCCAGCACAGATCAACCGAAAAAGAAATAGCATGGCTTCACCAAGGTTGAAAGAACGAATTAAAAGACACTACGATTGGAGCAGCCTGAAGCTGTGGTCCCCATTACTGTAAGAAAAAATAAAATCACATAGATATGGTATGGACATAAAGCCCGTGGAAAAGATGTTTTTACAAAAGAAAAACCACAGAAACATAACAGCTCTGGAGAGTGGTGTTGACATCAGTATATAATTTTGAGGGTATTTTGGGGGGTGTGTATCCCTTTCCTGCCCCTGACACAAATATTTGGAGATTGAGACTGTCATTGTTGATAAAAATTAAATTGATGCCACATACAAAAGATATATAAAAAGCATGTTAACATATGGGGCAACTTTGATGGTGTTCTGTACAGCAAAAGCACAAGAATCTGATGACATTTTATTGTCACCAATTTGTGTTTTAATGTGCCCCAACCACTGCCTTTAAAAACAGAACTCTTAATAGAGATTTCTTTCTTAACAGTTTTCACCCGAAGATAAATTTTCTGGCTTAAAAATACCCCACTTTTCCATTTTTTATTTCTTTTTTCGGTAAATGGTGAAGGCATGCGACAATCCATTTGTGAAGCTGGAAAAGAATGCCGATATTTCCAAGAGGGGTTTAAAAATGCTGAATGTAGGAGCTGATCCCTGCAAATGAACAGCCCCGGGGAAGCTGGTTATTAATATAAGTTTCCGAAGTCTTTCTGTTCAAAAGCAGAGCCCAAAACCTTTCAAAAAACTATCCTTCTGTAACACAATTATTTTCATTTCCTTCCTAAGATACCTTTGATATTTTCTTCTAAAAAAGTATTTATGCTTTTTAGAGTTGAAAATAGTCTCTTTTCTTTTGCTTTCCCCCTACCCCTTGAGGAAAACAGATCAATGTGGAGTTGTAAGGGAAGAGAAATTCATTTTATAAAACGGATGGAAAACAGAAGCTTTAAGGGGATCACCCAATTCTTTGTTTGGATCTGCCAAATAACAACTAAAAATCAAATACTTCCCATAAAACCATTGATGTGAATCCTCCCAAATAAAATTTATTTCCATTTTCATCAGAACAAATAATCTTCTCTGGCTACAAGTGAGCGTCCTCACTTCTTAATTAAGTGCCCTCCATTGGGAATCTTGAGATTTCATTAGGTGCAAACACACACACACACACACACATAGGTATTTATATGCATATTTATATATACGCATATAGAAAATTGTCCTTTCCAACTAGGAGAAAACAGGACAATTCCCATAAAGGTGGTTTTCTTTACCTAGGGAGCGCTAGGATGAGGGAGAGAAAGTTGAGGCCCTGGGTCACCACTTTATTGGCCTGAAGGCAAGCGGCAAGAGGAAGAGAGAAGCTTCGAGAAAGACACGATCCTAAAGGGGAAAACGCTGGCAGCATGAGAAAAAGAATAAGACAAGTAAACATTTTTCTAGCGCGCTTCCAAGTGAAAAGCCACGAAGCTACCCAGTTAGAGAGAGGAAAAACAAAATTCGTCCCTACCTTTGTCAGTTGAAAAGTAATGGGGAACTTGTTTCCAAAGTGGTTATGACCTGCACCGCCTACACAGGGCTTCTTACCTTAAATCTATACATTTTGAACAAAAACAGCTTGGAGCAATTCTCTGCAAACAACCCCAAATGTTAACCATTCCATTTCAAGATCAGGTTTCTCCTTCAGCCTAGATGGTGATATCAGTTAGGTTTTCTTTTCTTTTCTTTCTTTCTTTTTTTTTTTTTTTTTCTTTTTTCAATATGTATTCTTATGTTTCCAATCCTCAAACATACTTTTTTCATCTTTGTT
Source organism: Arctocebus calabarensis (assembly GCA_963573935.1). NCBI lineage: Eukaryota > Metazoa > Chordata > Mammalia > Primates > Lorisidae > Arctocebus > Arctocebus calabarensis. The sequence goes on from CAUYON010013488.1 coordinate 9,203, forward strand.
AATGCTCCTTCTGGCTGGTGGATGGGATGGGAATCGTCAGGAGCCCTTCTCTTCAGGACAATTAGCCTCCTACTTGATCATTTTAAGACGGAATGATTTGTCGTGGTCACTGCGTTGGGGGCTTTTACCCCCTCTCCTTTCATATTGTTGCAGATACGTGAAGTTTACTGCATGCTGTAAATATGTCAGCTTTTGCCAGTGAGTTTGCTAATAAAGAACTTCGAGGTATTATTGATGGAAAAGATAATGTTTTCAATAAGACTCTCAGGGGCTGAAGTTCAAGACATTCCACACCCAGCAAAGCGCAGACATTTGAAAGCAAAGCTGACCCCCTGGCCGCCGTGCTGCGCTGGCTCTGGCAGCCACAGGCCAGGCAGCTGCCCGTGGCTCTGTGCTCACCGTGGCTCTGTTTTAATCGCCAGTCTGGTTTTAAGAGCTCTGTTCTTTTTTTAAAATAGCTTCCTGACCACCATCAGTAATAGCTGAGTTTATCAGAGAACCGCAAGAGACCATTTTCCCGGTATGATTGCTTTGGATTTATGAACTGACCCGTGGAGAGGAGAGAAAAAGAAATCACCCTTCTACATGGGAGTCTCCCTTTTCTGTTGGGAAAGGAGAAGTCAGATTCATTTTTTTTTCTTTACGTTCATTTGTGGATTTCTCTTCTGCCTTCCCCTCTTACAAAGAAAAAAAGAAATTGTAGAAAATTTGGTCTTCATCTCCCAGGCAGCCAGGCTCCCACAATCACCGTCGCTCGCTCTTGTTTTTTTCCTTTTTGTCACATCACCCTGCTTGACAGTTTCATCTGGTGTTAATGTGGCCGTCACATGGGTTGGCCCTCAGAATTCCATGCTCGTTTAGCATTAATCAAATGCATCATTATGAATTGTGTATGCATTTTAGAGTACACCCAAGCCCCGGCTCGGTGGAGAAGTTAAGCTCTCTTTTCATTCGTGTTCAGCCACGAGACTCACATCTGCTGAGGCTGAAATGACATTCTTTGTGTTTGCCTAGCCCAGAAATCAGCCCTGAATGACAGGTTGATAAGCAATGTCCAGGTAGCATTCGTTTTTTCTGGATAATTATTATTCGTACTTACGGGCCATCACAAGCCCCCCCAGCAAACCGAAGCTGGTGAGAGAGGCCACAGAAAGCTGGCCGAGAACTCTGTCTTGGTTTCCCAGAGGTGGGGGGGGGGGGGTCGGGGGTGGGTGCCTCCTTTCGACTGAGGGGATTTTAGTCTTAAATTGCATTTTGGTCAAGATAGGGACTGGCCATTCTAATTTGGAAGAATGTGAAGTATTTGCAGGCAGAGCTGGGATGGATGGGGGTGGGGGCCGTGACGGTGTTTGTTAGCACGGGATACGGCTCCTGCTCCGGCCACCGTGGACTGCACTTCCTTGCGACTCATTTGCCAGTTGGGACTCTGTGGGAGCTTTCTAAGTTCCAGAACCTTCCTTGGAGGGCCTTGTCTCCTGTTGGTTGATGGTGTCCTGAAGTCTCCCGGGTGTATACAGAGGGTTTCCATTGGGCACTGCCAGGGATCAAAGGCTTTCCTGAGGACTGGGACCGTGTTTCAGGTAAAAGCCCTTTCTTGAGCTGTCACAGTAGTTCCAGGTGACGAGGCCTGGTGCTTGAGACAGAACGGCCCCAGCACTGACCCCTGTCTCCCAACTAAGCTGTGGAGACAGATCCGACTCGGGTTAGCTCCTAGTTGGATGTCTAATTGTCAGCGACACCAAAAGAGATTGGTCCTGAGGAATGAGGAGAGGCTGCGGGTGTATTTTGTGGCACTGTTTTTTTCCCTCCAAGCAGACAGCTAGGCCTGGATTATGGCTGCCTTGCCCCTCCCAAGGGTGACCCATGTGAGCAGGAAGGCTGGTAAAATAAACATCTTTTTAGAAAATGCAGCCCAAGGCCCTCCTTGTCCCGTGACTGGAACGGCTCCAGGACAGAGGGAGAGCCAGGAGCTGCTTTCTGGGTGAGCTCAGTGCTGGGGTGCTGGGGAGGGTCCTGTGTGGGCTCTCGGCACATTTTGGGAACTTCGTCAGGAGCCTCTGTTCCCTCTGGGAAGGTCTGAGCCGCTTCCCCTTCGTAGTAGGGCTCAGGAGCACCGGAGCCCAGATTTGGCCCCTGTTTTGCAACCAACTGTGGCTCTGCTAAGCCTTCTCTTGGTTGGGGAAGGAGGGATGGTACGAAGAGTTGGGGCAGAAGCAGCGATCTGCAGGCTGGCAAGGAGCTGCGTCTGGCGGCAAGAGGCCATCCCTCCGTGCGCAGAGGGGACAGTGTATGAGTGTGTGTGTGCGTGGACATGGGGGGCTGCCCATACCCCTAGGCAAAGCCTCAGACTCTGTGTTTGTTACATTAGGTCCTCTTTCCCAGTGGGCAAATGATCCTGGTGCTTCTGTCAGCTAGGCGGAGCCTGCTTTCTGGAATGAGCAGCTTAAGACAGGTGTGGCCTCAGAGGGCAGGGCATTTGGGGGCATTGCCGCTCTCCCCCAACCCCTATGCCCTTCAGGACCTGGAGCAAGGCGTTAGCACCCGAGCTCTGAGCCAAGGCTTCTGAAGGGCTTGGCAGAGGCCTGTGGGACCAGGCTTTGGGATGCTCCCTCTGAGGCCTTCAGTTCTCGCAGCGGGTCTTGTAGCTTAGCCTCAGAATGGCTTGGGACTTCACCAAAGGGCTGTGATCCGCAGCAGCCCTGGGAAGTAGGATTCAGGGACTCAGCAGTTTATAATTCCTTCAAGGTCACGGAGGACCCCAGCCTTTTGGATTCTGAGCTCTTGAGCCCTGCCTCTGAAAGATGCTCCAGGATAGCCTTACGATGATTAAAAGGCAAGGCCTTGAGAGGCTGAACTAGGTCTTCTCAGAAAAGCATTTGGAAAGGGGTCTAATTAAACTGCTTAAGGACATACAGGGACTGGTCCCACGTTGAGCCAGCTCACCGAGGATTTTAGGGAAACAGCTCTGGTTCCATTGACATTTTAGTTTTTAAAAAGAATTATGGGCTCGGTGCCTGTGGCTTGACCTGAGCTGGCGGGTTCGAATCCAGCCCGGGCCTGCTAAACAACAATGACGGCTGCAACCAAAAAATGGCTGGGTGTTGTGGCGGGTGCCTGTAGTCCCAGCTACTTGGGAGGCAGAGGCAGGAGAATCGCTTGAGCCCAGGAATGGGAGGTTGCTGTGAGCTGTGAGCTGTGATGCCACAGCATTCTATCCAGGGTGACAGCTTGAGGCTTCGTCTCAAAAAAAAAAAAAAAAGAATTATGATTGGGGTCATTTCGGTTTGAGGTTTCACAAGTCAACGTGGCTTGTCTGGCTTTTTATCTACCACCTGGTTTGGTTCAAGGGCAGAGAAGAGTTTCTATTTGTGCAACACATAGAACCCCGGCTGCCCACGTGTGGCGGAGTCATCTCCCTCTGCTTCTGCTCCTTTTCAAGGGAGTGGGTGAGTGTCGTCTTGTCCACCCTAGATGGTCCTTTAAATAGGCCAGGTCCAGGCCCCCTGAGCAATGGAAAACTCTAGGCAGCTTGTAAAAGTGGTATGTACATAGATATTATTTGACATGGACAGACGTTCTTACAAGTGTGAATTTAAATTCATTTTTTTCTTTCTTCCTGCCTTAATTCTTTTCCTGTTCTTTAATGGATGCAGAAAATCTCCTTTGTATTTACAAAAGTAACACATATACCTGACAAGATACTAAAACCCTATAGAAGTATTTTTAAAGTAAATGAAATGAGTTAATATCTGTACAACACTTAGGAGAGCAGTGCCTGACACGTAACACTCTTGAAATGCTTCTTAAATAAAAATACAAGAAATGAGAATGGTTTTCTCCCACATTAGATCTGTAGTTTCCCTTTCAAAAACTGGTTGCCCTTTTAGCTTTAGGTGGGGAGAGCATGAAGGTTACCCCAAGAGAACTTCCCCAGCGAGACCTCACTTTCCACATTTCCACTGCTAGGGTCTGAGGGCTAAAATGAACAAGATCTTTGAAAAGACAGGCTTCCAACCCTGGCTCCACCACATGCATGGTGGTGATCTTGGACAAGCCTCAGTTCTTCATCTGCAAAATGGGTATCACAGCAATGCCCACCTTGCTGAGCTGCTCTGAGGGTTCCAGATAATGCAAAGCACCCTCTTAATGCCTTGCACATGCCAGGATGTCTGAGGTACGGCTGGATCTTCCGCCAGCAGGGCCTGGTGCCTGGACTCAAGACATCATTCTTCTTATTACACGCCACACAGCCAGGTTCTAGGGGTCCATGTGAACCCTGGGGCTCTGGAGGGATTTCATTACAGAAATCCCTCTGCTTGGCTTTCGTCTTCCCACCCTCAGTGAATGCACCCCACCCCCACCTATTGCTCTCCAGATCCCGAAAAGCAGAGGAATTGGGACTGGTCAGGGCAGAGGGCGAAGAGATGTGTTTGCAGAGAATGGCAGGAGAGATGGGGACTCCAGGTGCTGTTTTTGGGTAACAAGGCCAACCGCAAAACCTGCTTCAGCGCTCTTCTTCCTCCAATACTTCCCAAGTCAAGAAGGCAAAGAAGGGCTTGGCTTTTTCCCCCCTCTCTCCTCTCATCTGTAAAATTGAGACATTACAGTTCCAAAATGGGCTTTGAGCCTGTAGAAATTAATCCGGTCTGGCAGGAGGTCTGAAAATAAACATATTGTTTCGATTGGTGTTGACATTTGGATTGTGAGAAGGTTTGAAAATGTAACTGTAGTTGGGATTTTCCAGTCCATCCAAGTTTTTCCTCGGAGGGGCTTGACTATCATAAACTAGCAACTGGCGACTGGGTAAATATCCTTGTTAAGCCAGCATCGGTCACTGGGCAAGGCTGGAGCCTGGCTCCGGGGGAGGCCACTGTGCTCTCCGAAGGGTTGGGTGTTTCAGGTATTTCCTTCTGGGCAAAGTGGGGGCAAATGAGCCTCCCAGGGCTAAACTGTTGAGAGCACCTACTACGTGCCTGGTGCCTTATCTGTGCTATGTCATGTGGGCCTCAGGCTGGTGCTAGATAATGTGTATGCTTGTCCCCATTTTACAGACTGTGATACTGAGGAGCTGAGGTTAAATAATGGGCTGACCCAGGAGAAAAGTGCAGACTTCAACTCAGCCTTTTCTGCATCTCCATGGCTTTCCCTATACTCCCTACTCTTTGTCAGGAATTTTCTGGAAGGTTTCCTCACCCAGAGAATGGCTCGTTGTCTCAGGGAAAACACTGAGCCTGCACTGAGGTGACCTAAGTTGGCCGAGGGCTTGGTAGCAGAGACTGCCAGTTCCTTCAGTCTCTGGGATCCTTGTGGATATAAGCCCCACCCCACCGCGACTCCTGGTTACCTTCTTGCTATCATGACAATCTATGAAGTGAGTTTTGTCTCCCACTCCTATTCTGTGGCCCATTGAACTCCCTGTGCCTGACCACCCACCAGGACCCAGCAGAGAAGCAGCCTGGCTCCGTGGGGGAGGGACAGCCCTGGAAAAGCTCTCACTCTGGGCACACGCATGCACAGCTTTCCACTCCAAATCCAGGCTCCTGGCTGAGTGGGGACAGGCACCTCATTTGGGGGAAGGGCTTGGTGACTTCTGTACCTGGCAGCTTCTGCACATCCCAGGCCCCATCCTCCCAGCCCCCAGCCTCTGGGCTGCGAGGGTCCAGCTCCAGGGACTTTGCTCGCTGGTCTCCCTGCCCCTGTCTCCTCTGTACCTGTCCTGCTTAGCTGTCATGCTGGGGAGAAACCCCACACCACTGCTGATTGGTCTCACTTTAAATTCACCAGCAGGAAACTCCGGGGACTGGCAGTGCGGCCTGGCTATCTCCCCATATCCCAAGTCCATGGCCACTCCTGGTTCCAGTTGACAAAGCTGGACCAGAACTGGCAAGAGTCCTCAAGGCTGGGCCTCAGGGCTACCTGGGTGAAGGCCTCCAGCCCCTGCACCTCTGCCTCCAGACCCCGGGGAGGGCCTTTTCTTCCTGGGGAGACAGAAGCAGGGGTTGCAAGATGGTGGCCCAGGGCTTCCCTTGTCCCATACCACAAACCAAGTTTTGTGAGCAGGTGACCCCATGCTGGCCAGAAAGATCATCAGCCACAGCTCATCTTGCTGTGTCTCTCTGCCCTCCTAGGGGTCCGTGCAATAATAGGTAGCCTCCTTAGGGGAGGAACACCCACCTGTTTCCACCTGGGCAATCTCCATCACAAGTCCCCAAAGCTGAGAAAGGCAAACGAGCAAAGTCCCTGGAGGGTTGTTGTGGTTGCCTCAGACACCTGGTACCTTGTACCGTCCATGGCAGGTCTCCCATCACGCCCCACGCCTTGCCCTAAGCCCCAGTCCTTGTTTGGTCTGACTCCTCAGCACCCTCTTCGCACATTCAAAGGCACAAAACCATGAGCGGAAGTTAGGGGGCATCGGGTTTGGCCTGACAGTCTTCTGGGAGCAAATGTTTGGGCCTGGCTCCACCTGGATGCTTTTCATTTGTTGGCTGCCTTTGCCTTTAGGAAGCGTGAGCCTCCGACTGTGTTTGAGGTTCTGTAACGCAGGAAGGTTTGTGTTCATTTCAAGTTTCAGAAAATCACTGTGGTTTTGGGTCACGGTTGCATTTGATTTGTGTGCTTGATGGCAGTGGCGGCCGGGTGGCTCCAAGTGAGACCTCTACTTGGTCCCATGGGGTCTGAGTGAGAGACACCCGGGTGTGCCCCCTGGGTAGGGCTGGTCCTGGGCCAAGCCCTTGAGCAAGTGGCCAAGGTCCAAGGGAGAGGCTGGAGGCTGCTTTGGGGATTTGGATGTGGGGAATTCGCTCTCCCTTCAAACTTCTTATATCACAGTGCTTGCCAGGATGTAATTTTCATGGACAGCTAGACAGGCGATTTGGGGGTAATGCATGGTGAGAGAGCCATGGGTAGAAGTTGGATGGCCCCAGACACTGGGGGTGAGTGAACATCCAGGTCTCTGCTTGGAGGCTACATCTGCCCCACACCTGCTGGGCTACATGGGCCAGCTCCTTAACCTCTCTGAGCTCCAGTTTCCCCATGCCTCTTCCTAAAGGTGGTTCTGAGGATTAAACGGAATAATATTTGTAGAAACTCACAGAAGAGGTCAGAATATATTAGTTTTCTTGAGCCCTGCAAAGACAGGGCTATGCCTCATTACTTGTGCCCTTCCCAAGTCAGCACAATGCTTGGCTCAATGAGCCCTTCTCAGAAGCCACGTGGGACTTGGCCTCATGGTTATTCCTGCCAGTTTTAAGGTCGAATCTCTGTCCTTCCACTGGAGCTCTGAGTTAGAGATTTAGAAGGAGTCCTTCTACCTGGGCACAGAGGTCTTCCTGCAATGGACACTAGCCTTTGTCACCTCCCTAGCGTGTCCCCTGTGCCTGCCAAGGCTGGTCACCTCTTGCCTCTGGATGGACCAGATCCATTCCCCTCTCCCCAGGGCTGGCAGACCTGACTTTCCCAGTCATGAGGATTTCCCACAGTCTTCGGGCTTTCAACTTTTGGATTAGCACACTAGAGCTCAAGGGCCCTGGGTAGAGTGTCCACATGTCCTGGATTTCTACCCACAATTCTAAACCCTTAGCATTGTCCCTTGGTGTGTGCCAGCCTAGTAGCCTTGAATTTTGGTCAGCAAGTAATGCTATTGGACTCAATTGACTGAACTCTTGTCTGTTCTGGGCACTTAGTCCTCATTGCTGCCTGGAAAGATGTTACTAGTACAATGTCCATTTTACAGATGAGGTAACTGAGGCTCAGAGGAGTTAAGTAACGCACCCAAGTTCACAGCAGCTAATAGTGGCAGAGCTGGGACACAAAGGCAGGTGAAGCATCTATTCTGCTTCCAAATATGGTGCACAGATTAGAACAGGGAGAGCTGGTGTCCCCAGAACCCCTTGGTCTGTACCTTGCTCAGTGACCCTAAGTCTCTCTGGAGCTGTTCCCCATCTGGAACAGGGAAGGCGAGGAACTGCCCAGCCAGCAGCCTGACCTAGGCTTGGAAGGCGTGAATGGCTGGCTGCTGCACCAGGCTGGTCATCACAGCCTGTTTGGAAGGTGCCATGAAAGGTGAACTGTTAAGAGCAGAACCGCCCGGGGCTGTGTGGGAGGCGCCTGTCCAACCCTCAATGTGGTCCTGTTCAGTCCCCACGTCTCCGGGAGCCTCAGGGTGACAGCCACTCGTTCTCCTGCCGCCCACTCCTTGCTTTCCTCTTTCCCTAGCAGAGGAGAAATCTGGGCTCCTTTCTGTCAATGCCCCAGTGTTCTCTGGTGTCCCCAGCATCAGGGTTACTTTACTATTTTCAAAAGGATCTGCCATCCCACCCCTCTGCTGCCCCCATGGGGGCTTTACAGGCCTAGGAGTTTGCAGGGCGGGAGCCCAGATGGCCTCTTTGTGGCTGCTTCCCAAAGGCCTGCCATCTTAAAGGATGAGAAACAGCCTTTCAGGGGAGAGTCACGTTTGCATTCCGAAGATCTCAATTTAACTTGTCAAAAAGCGGTTTTGTTTTGTTTCACAGGTGGTTTGTTTTCCTTTGGGTAGAAGTAAAATAATGCAGGAAGATTTCTGTGCCCCTCCTCCACACACTCAGAGATTTCTGCTCCCACTTCCCTCTTCCCTGTTTTCCAGCCTGCCACCCCCTTGGCTGTGCTGAGATGTCCCAATCAATCATCCCGCCAGTAGCTCTTTATTTTTTTAGACAGGGTCTCCCTCTATTGCTCAACATAGAGTGCAAGGACATCAAAATAACTCGCTGCAACTTCAAATTCCTGGGCTCAAGTGATCCTCCTGCCTCAGCCTCCCAAGTAGCTGGGACTACTGGCATAGGCCACCACACCTGGCCAATTTTTCTATTTTTTTGTGGAGACCAGTTCTCTCTTGTGTTTAAATTCCTGGCTTCAAGAGATCCTCCTGCCTAGGCCTCCCAGAAGGACTCATGTCCTTACAGACACGAGTCATACCTGGCCTTCAATAGCTCTTGAAAGGTGCCTGGGTCTTTCTCTCTGAAGTCAACCTATGTTCCAGGCTCTGGGTCAGTATCCCTCACCGAAATGACCCGGGCTGGTACTGCTGTGGGCTTCCACTCCTGTCCCTGGGTCCTCAGGGCGCTCAGGAAGACCTTGTTAAAATGCTATTCTGGCCTCCATGGCCCAGCTACCTCCCAGACCATCTTCTTCCCTCTCTCCCCTCACCGTTCTGTTCCGTCCTCACTGACCTCTTCCACAAGGGCTTCCTGCTCGGTGCCTTTGCATACGTTGTTCCCTCTGCCTGGAATACTCTCCCCTAAATATGCACATGGCCCCTTCACCTCCTCCAGGCTTTCCAAAGGCCAACTTTTCAACGAGGCCTTTTCTGTCTACCCCATTTTGGGGTTCAGGCCCTCCCCCAGCATTCCCAATGCTCGAGTTTTCTCCATCGTATCAATCACTGTCTGACCAGAGGTGGAGTCCCTGTGACGCTAACAATTGCTAAGCTTCAGGGTCCCTCACTGGGAGGTTCCAAGGCTCTGTACCTAAACTGATATTTATACCTTTTTGTTCTTTTTCGTCTTGAAGATTTCATCCTCCCCCCACCCCTAAATTATGTGAGCGAGCTTCAGGCTCTGCTAAAACCTGGATCTGCCTGCCTCTGCGTCTGACCCCTTACCTGTTTTTTATTTCGTTTATTGCGTCTCTCCCTCTACCATTAAAATGTAAACTCTCCAAGGACAGAGGTTTTTGTCTCTTTTTGTTTGTTTATTTTAACTGTTATATCCCCATGGTCCAGAACAGTGGCTGCACACAGAAGGAGCTCAATAAATGTTACTGAACATATATATGTCAATCCCAGCCCATACTTTTTTCAGGGCTCTTCCTTTCTCTTAGGATGGCGACCCCTCCATGGAGCCCTCCCGGTCAGCTCTCTCCATCATCCCCTGCACTAAGCTCCAGCCCCCCCGCCCTCTTTCTGCTCCCAGACGGTCTGAGCCCCAGACTCAGGGCCGCTGCATGCGTCATTTCCATTCTCCGTACGTTCTTTCTTCTTCGTAGCCTCCTCATCCTCTCGGTCCCTACTTGAATGTCACTTGGCAGGCCTTTGGGAAGCAGCCACAAAGAGGCCATCTGTGCTCCCACCCTGCAAACTGGGCTGTCTCAGCTCAACTCAGTCTTGGGTTCCGTGCTCTCTAGAACATTGGAGTTTCTCTTTATGGCACTTGTCACCTCATGCACAATCTGTGCTGTGCTGGTTTAATATTTGTTGCTCCCCAATCTCTGAGAGGACTGTGCTCACCTTGGGTGCTGCTGTCTCCCCGGCACAGAGCCTGGTACGTGGTCCTTTTCATGGGCCATTCACTACCTTCAGCATACCGGTATGTCTTGCCGAGGAAATGAGTGAAATAAAAAACAGTTGGGGAAAGCCAGGCATCAGGCACAGTTAAGATCAAAAATAAACAAAATCACAGCATCTATGATGCGTCAAAGCTGGGACATGGTCTGGTTCTTAACTTCCCTTGTGTCCCTGTGGAGGTGTGGCCTGCGTATGCACACGCATGTGTGTGCACGTGTGTATGTGTGTGCCTGCACAAACAGGTGGGGGGGGCAGTGAAAGAAATAGCAAAGAAACAAATCTCATTCTCACTTCAAATGGAGAAATTCTGCTTTAATCTGTTTATATACTGAATTTCTGCTTCTAATTTTGTTTGAAAAGAAATGAGGACTTTCAGCCAAAATCAAACTTGGAAACTGCTGGAAGTCTTAATTTTTTAGTGAAGAAATTGAAGCCCAGAGAGCAAAGATACTTGCCCAAGGTCACAGAGGGAGAGAGCACCGGGGGCTGGGGTCTTCACACCGGTCTCTTGATGTCCAGCCCACCCTTTCTGGCCTTGGCAGAGCACAGCACCATGTTCTCAGCTGTGACCAGGTGGCTGAGCACCTGGATGTCCTGGAGCTCACAAAGAAGTCCCAGGGATCATCATGTTTTGATCCTATCCTGTGCATCAGGAATCATTTTACCAACAGGAAACACAACTTTCTGGATGCCTATGGTACAAGTGCCAATGTCAAGTTTGTGTACCAAAGGGGAAATCCCAACACAGAAAGTAACTTTCCTTTGAGTCTTTCAGTTCATATTCATTGGCTACTTGTTCATTTTATTATCCAGAGGAGCTTCTTAGAAGATACATAATAGAAGGCACCACAGTTTTTAAGAAAATGTATGGTAACAAAACTAACATTTAAAAAGGGAAATAATTTGTCTGTTAGCATAATGGGGTGTATGTATTAAAAAAATATAGAGGACCATTTCTCATATATTTTGATGATTGAATAAATATCTCTGGCCAATGGGATCTCTATGGGGGGAAGAATAGCCATTATTTTTTATTGTTTAAAAATAAATCTTTACTTTGTTTTCCAATTACAAAAGAAATAGGTATTTCTGGCAAAATAGAACTTTACCGAACCACTAGAAAATGTTTCAATAATCACAGTTAAAACTCTTATTTTCTTTAGAGAGGGGGTCTTGCTACATTGCTCAGGCTGCTCTCAAACTCCTGGGCTTTAAGTGATCCTGTTGCCTCAGCCTTCCAAGTAGCTGGAGTTACAGGTGTAAGCCCCCACACATGGTTTCAACTTCAGTTAATATTACTTTGTTTTCAAACCTACTTACTAAGTGCTGGATTCTATTCTAGACACTGTGTGTGTGTGTGTGTGTGTGTGTGTGTGTGTGTCACACCCATTTATGCCCTCATGGGGCTTACAGTTGCAGGAGACATGAAATCATACAATTGCAAAAATTCAACTGTGTTTGACATTTAAAAAGAGATATGAAGACATAAAACTAGGAAGAAAGACCTTGATGAGGAGGTCTAGGAATGCTTTGTTGAAGGAGTTAAGATGGAGTTAGGATCTGTTAATTATGTGACGATGGAAGGGAAGAATGTTTAAAGAAGAGAACATCCTATGCAAAGGTCCTGTGGCAGAAGGGAGCAGATCAAATTGGCAGGAGGAGCTGGTTCATGGTGAGGCTATAGGAGGCATCTGGGGTTAGGGCTGTACGGACCATGGTAAGATATTGAGGTCTGAATCTTAAAAGCAAAGGAAGCCATAAACTTTTTTTTTTTTTTGTACAGACAGAGTCTCACTTTATCGCCCTCTGTAGAGTGCCATGGCATCACACTGCTCACAGCAACCTCTAACTCTTGGGCTTAGGCAATTCTCTTGCCTCAGCCTCCCAAAGGAAGACATAAACTTTTAAACAAGAGTGAGTATGATTACATTTATACTTGATATCTATTCTCTCTGACTTTTTAGGGGGGTGCATTTATACTCAATTCATTCTTTATCAGAATGACTTAAGCAAAAGAAATTTTATTGGCTCATGTGGCTGTAGCTTGATGTAGGGGCTCAACCTATGTCTTCCTGGGGGATATTGATCTGGAGATGGCTGTGTAGGCAGATATGTATGTAAAAATGTATTGACTTGATTCTGAAGATGTAACTTACTTTACTAGGTATCCATACCGATTTACAAAGCACCTTGGCCTCTTGGGGTTCCAGGGGGACCCTGACCCAGGCTGGGGGCCGAAAAGGAAGATGGTACTGAAGGAAGGAGATTTCACACCAACTTGATGATTTAAGTCTGGGTACGCTGGAGAGGCACACATTGTCTCACATGCCAAGTGTCTGCTTGAGGCAGGGTAGAAGCACTCCAATTCCTCACAAACCTTTTATTGATCTCTAAAATAAAGCATTCAGTAAAATTGCAAAGGTGTCAAAATTCAAAAATAGGAAAAAAAAGAATCCTAAGCCCCTCCCTGCCCAAACTTCAAGTAGAAGAGTAATGATTGGGTAATTGAGAACACAGGGTGATAGATTGTCAACAGTAGCTCCATAAGCTGTTTAGAAAGTGGGAGGGGAAAACAAGTTTCATCTCTGCAGGGCAAACAACCCAGTTTCCCTAATGTAACTTCTGATCAGGAGTCCAAAGGCCTCTGCTCATCTTCCTGCTGATTCTCCACGCAGGGGTGGTCTTGATGATGTTACCCTGTCTGGGCTGCCTCCAGGCTCCTTTCATCTACGGTGGTCTTGATAAGGAACTGTGGGGATGGTCCAGCTTTGTTCTTTACCCTGAAGAGGAGGGCCTGCAGAGAGATCAGCCTGTCCACATCCCACACTTGCCCAAGAGTGGGCAAGTAGTGTTCTCAGAGAAAAATTGTTGTTACTGAGATAAAGGTAAACGAATGTTTATTTTAAATGCTCATAGAATCTAATGGCAGGTCTATTTTTAGATCTCTAAGTATTCTGCAGTTGTAAGGGATTATTGAAGCAAGGGTTGACTTGATCTGTCTGGAAAATTGCAGAATCCCTTACCTGCCAGGCAAGCTGCTCTGATATTTTGACAGTTGTCACGGAAAGTTAGGCTATGGTGGGTTGATGGATGGTTGGGCTGATCTCTAAGCTTTCTCTCTTCAATTCAAGGAGTTCATGCTTTCCTTCTTCTTGGGGACCATGGCCCCTTACTGCCTGGTGTCCAGCCTTGAAAATGATCCTTCCAAAAAGGGCTGACTATTTAAAGTAGTTACACCTGTTCACTCCGGCATGGCCAGAAGCATGATGCCCCATGAATTCTGCCTTCCCTGTGATTCCTCCCTCATTTTAGCACTGAATGTTCTCATCCCACACTGTATTTATCACTGAACCCCAAGGTTCTGGATAAAGCAGACTGTCGGCCTCCTTCCACGGGAGTCTGGGTGACATTCTTATATTCTACATTTTTGTTGTTGTTGTTTTTTCCCTCCTTTTTAAAAAGTTAATTTTTAATTAAATTCATAACTGTATACGTTTATGGGGTTCAATGTGATGATTGGATATACAGTGTGGAATGCTTAAATCAAACTGGCTAACATAACCATCACCTCACTGACGGTGGTAAGACATTTAAAATTTACTTTCAGTTATTTTGAAATATGCCCTTGCATTGTGCACATTAGGTGAAATGCCACCAAATGCCCTCCCTCCTCCCACCAACCCCCTCCCCCTCCCTCTGCACCCCTCCCCCTTGCTAGACTATATTTCTGTTTTATCCTTCATATGAATGTGTAAGTGTTTAGATATTGGTTTCATAATAGTTTTGTGTACATTGGAAATTTTTTTCCATCCTTGAGATACTTTATTTAATTAATTAATTTATTTTTTGGCTGGGGCTGGGTTTGAACCCGCCACCTTCAGCATATGGGGCCAATGTCCTGCTCTTTTGAGCCACAGGTGCTGCCCAAGATGCTTTATTAAGACGAATGTGTTTCGGGTGGTGCCTGTAGCTCAAACGGCCTGCGGGCCACATGTGTTGGTGTGAATTGTATTTGTTCCTGTTTTGTTTTTACTTCAAAATAAGACATGTTCAGTGTGCATAGGAATTTGTTCATAGTTTTTTTTTTTTTAAACTATAGTCTGGCCATCTTGTGGTCTGAGGGACAGTGAATTGGTCCCCTGTTTAAAAAGTTTGAGGATGCCTGTTGTAGGTGGAGGAAGTCCTGGCCAAAAAATGCAAAAAAAAGAAGAATTTCATCCAGGTAAACACAAAAGATGTAAAGTTTCCATCTTTTTCATAGCTAAGTACTAATCCATGGTGTACGTATACCACAATTTGTTACTCGATTCATGGGTTGATGGGCGTTTGGGTTCAACTTGGCAATTGTAAATTGGGTGAACATCTTGGTGCAAATGTCTTTGTGGTGAAGTGATTTTTGTTTCCTGGGTATGGTGTGACCCACAAAGACTATGCTGCCAAACAAGCCAAATTTACAGCAGAGGCCCTTTATTGAAGAGCAGGCCAGCGACTGTCTCTGTGTCTCAACATGGGGTTTCTGAGAGCAGCCCTGTTTGCTTAAGGGGTCAGGGTTTTTATTTTATTGTTTGTTTTTGGCCAGGGGTGGGTTTTTTTTTTTTTTTTGAGACAGAGCCTCAAGCTGTCACACTGGATAGAGTGCTATGGCATCACAGCTCACAGCAACCTCCAATTCCTGGGCTCAAGCGAGTCTTCTGCCTCTGCCTCCCAAGTAGCTGGGACCACAGGCGCCCGTCACAACACCCGGCCATTTTTTGGTTGCAGCTGTCATTGTTGTTTGGTGGGCCCGGGGGCTGGATTCGAACCCGTCAGCTCAGGTGTACGTGGCTGGCGCCTTAGCCTGTTGAGCCACAGGTGCCGAGCCCAGGGGTGGGTTTTTAAGGATTGGTCTGCATCCTGGTTGGCACACAGGCTGTCCAGATGCATCCACATAGGGTAGCAAGCAAGCATTGTGCAGAAGCAGAATGTTGTGGTTAGTTAGGTACACATCATACATCTTTGTTTTGTTTAATATTCTCCCCCTATACATTTTAGTTTCTGTACCTCCCCCCATACATCTTAGTTTCAGTACTTTCCCCACCTGGTATTGCTTAAATGTCAGTCCGGAGACAGTTGGTGCCACTCGGTCTGTTTCCCAGGGAGTTATCCAAGCAAGAAACATGGCTGTTCAAAATGTCTAAGAGATAACCGTGCTTTGGGTACTCAATGTGCATTCTTAAAACATTTATAATTTTTTATAGGTTGTCAAAAGCATAAAAAATGAGACTCAGGAGAGAACAAATTAAAGCGGTAAAATATATATGTGTGCATGTGTGTTCGTGTATGTCTATATCACTGTGGTCGCATTAATGATGGGATACATGTGCTATAAACCTGGGAAATCTACACAAATCCTTTGCTCACTTTAAACTGATACTTTTTTTCAGTTTGGGCAGAGAAACAGAGAGAAAAGCAGAGACTAATTTGAAAAATATTCGGGGAGGAGAGAGAGGAAGTGGGATGAACAAACAGGCAGGCAGCACATGCTGGCCAGTTCCATGCAGACCGTGTCTGAGGCCAGAGCACCCACGCCAGGAAATAAAAATAAAGACATATTTCAGTTTTTGATTACATCTACGTTTTTAATGCGCAGCTGTTCATTACAAGTAACAAATGTCTGCGATTTCCATACCCCCCCATCTGAAGTGGAAAGTTTTATAGAATCCTAAACCTCCATGTTGCAAGCACACCTAAATTCAGACCCCCTAAATTCTGTCAAATAGAGTTCTTGCCCGGGATTATAAATCTGAACCCCTATGGAAAACGTTATCAAAATTCATGCATCCAATTTTAGTTCAGCGGGTCTTGGAGGAGGGAAGAAAATCCTAACTACTTATTTCAAAAAAAATAAAAGAAAATGCTCAGATAGACATTTTCAATGTGTACCCTTGAAGAGTCACCACGATAGGCCAAAAGAATACCTTAAAAAATGTTACATTTTCCACCCGATCGTGCCCGACCATTACGTGAATGACAGAGAGCATGACATATTTTGCAACTAAAAAGCCAAGCTAAAAAGATTTCCTCCCCTCCCCTTCTGTATATTCATTAGCAAACTGGGACAATTTAACTCACATCCCCGCCAATTTTTGCAGAAGTTAGGGCTGTGAGCTTGTAACCGCTAGACACAGCTATCTCTCCACCAGATGGAAATTGCACTGTCTAACTGGGGTCACCCAAAACAGGATACGAGAACATTTTGGCAAGCAAGGTGATTCAGCTATCAGGAGCTGCATGGTTCCGTAGCTGACACCCTGCTTCTTACCTGTGTGAACTAAAATAAATTCTTAAGCCCCCCGCGCCTCCCAAATAGTTGACTGTCTGGACCCCCTGTTGATCCAGGGGATTCCCTGAAATTGACTTTCTAAAATAAAAATAAAATAAAATTGAATTCCTAGCCATGAGAAAGGAGATCAACCCTGCTCCCTCCATCCTTAGAGACGTCCTCTGTGACTCACTAACAGGGCTGGGGCTCTGCAAGACGCACCTGCAGATCCCCATACACACAGCAAACCACTTGGCTCTGGGCACGTGTCCTGTCCTTTGTCCCTCATGAACAGACCCTTATCTGAACTCAGCATCCCTGTTCTCTGACTCCTGGTCTGTTAAACAGAGCCTCGCTCTTTCAGCCAATTATCAGCCAAAGAATCTTTAAACCCACCTGTATCCTTTAAGCCCACAGCTCTGAGAGGTCCCATCTTTTTGGGCCAATCCAATGTCTTCATTCCATGTATTGATTTATGACTTTATCTGTAATCCCTGTGTCCCTGAAATATATAAAACCAAACTGTCACCCCATCACCTTGAGTCCACCTGCTCAAGGCTTCTTGGGCAGGGCTCCAGGTCATGGTCCTCAGATTTGGCTCAGAATAAACCTCTTTAAATTATTCCACATGGCTCAGCACCCATAGCATAGCGGTTACAGTGCCAGCCACATACACAGAGGCTGGTGGGTTTGAACCCAGCCCAGGCCAGCTAAAGCAACAATGACAACTGCAGCAACAACAACAACAACAAAAGCCAGGTCCTTACCCTGGAAACAAATGCCAGGTCCTAACTGGATGGTGCCCTCAGAACAGCAAGTGAACAAATTTCTGTTGCGTAGAAATGACCCAGACTGTGGCTGCTGCAAACTGAACTAAGACAGGGGTTGGGTGGATAAACATAGTTTTGTTGTGGTTGCACTGATTGCATTTGGTAGATAAAGTCCCTCTTAAAACTGTGTCCCACCTCCAAGAGGTATGTCACACCCTGTGACCCCTCATCCCTCCATCCGTCCCTCTCCCCACTCCCCCGTTCCCCCGCCCTGTGCTGCGTACTACGTCATCAATTGTCCTCACATCAGAGCTGAGTTCATTGGATTCTTGCTTCTCCATTCTTGTGCTTCTTTTACTAAGAAGAATGTGTTTCAACTCTATCCAGGTTATACGAAAGATGTAAAGTCTCCATCTTTTTTAATGGCTGAGTAGTATTCCATGATACACATACACCACACCTTGTTAATCCGTTCCTGGATTGGTGGGCATTTAGGTTGTTTTCACAGTTTGAAAATTGTGAATTGAGCTGTGGTAAACAGTCTAGTGCAAATGTCCTTATGATAAAAGGATTTTTTTTTCTTCTAGGTAGATGCCCAGGAGTGGGATTGCAGGATCAAATGGGAGGTCTAATTTGAGTTCCTAGAGAATTCTCCACAGTCCCTTCCAAAAAAGTTGTATGACTTTGCATACATTACGAGTCCGAGTTACATCTGACCAAGTGGTCAGACACAGCAGACTGTTAGCACAGACACTCGGGAATCATTGAAATGAATGATATTTGAAGGAGCAAAACTCAATGGCATCCCTCCGAGAAAAAGTTGGAACTCATACAAATACCAGCATTGGGGAGAGAGGACAGAATAAAATACCGTGGTTGAAAGCTAAGGAGAAAAGACAAGGATGATGAAAGCTAAGGAGAAGAGAAAAGGATGATGTTGTGAAGACCAGGGAGGATAAATTTCTGACCAGGGAGCTCCTAAAAATGGATTTCCACATTGGAAATGCGATCGTAGCCATTTGTTCATGGGCCGCATTCCAGCAGGAATGACGATG
This sequence comes from Arctocebus calabarensis, assembly GCA_963573935.1. Classification (NCBI taxonomy): domain Eukaryota; kingdom Metazoa; phylum Chordata; class Mammalia; order Primates; family Lorisidae; genus Arctocebus; species Arctocebus calabarensis. The sequence continues at coordinate 27,647 of CAUYON010013488.1, forward strand.
GCTTGAACAGGCAATGAGAGGTGAGGAACGGGGAAAAGTAGGCCCAGTCTATGTGTGAAGACATTGTCCAGACACGGGAAGAAGAGAAGGTGGCTGTAGCTTCTAGAAAAGACGCAAGTCGAGAGAAAACTTTTGAGTCCACACAGGGAATTTTGAGAATGTCTGCCACCTATCAAATTTTTAGCAACATCTGGCATCTGGAATGCATGGAAAGCTTTTGGAAGAAACGGAGAAGTGAGAGGCTGAGAGAATAATAGCAGTGAGAGACCTCAACGCAGGCAGGAGGGAGTAGGCGATGTCTGTGGTCAAGACGTGAGTAATGAAGGGCCACCAGACAGATTGGAAAGGGTGCGGGCAACTGGGGCTGGGGAGGAAGGACAGCGCAACCCGGAGATACAGATTCTCATAAGAGCACGGCATCTGAGATGGAGCTGGCTGGCGGTGGGCGATGGTCCACATTCCATCACAATGAAGCCATCTGTATAAGCACAAGCTGTCTCCATTATCATAAGTCATTGACTCTCGTTCCTTGACATAAGGAGAAGAGATTCTCATTAATTGTATTTTATCCCCTTCGATGTCTTCTCCTTGGCATAAATTACAGTGCTGAGTAAACTTTAAGGGTGTGTGTGTGTGTGCGTGTGTGTGTGTGTGTGTGTGTGTTGTTGAAGTGCATAGAATTCCCAAAGTCCCTTCATTCCTCGAGAATAAGACTGACGTCATCCAAACCTCCGCATATGCTTCTCATTAACAATGGAAACTTTCCTTCTCATCATCACCAAGAGAGTTTGCTGAAATCTAAGGGTGTAAATTTAACTCTCTTTACCATTAAAAAAAAAAAAAAAAAAGGAAGACTAACGTCATTGGGGAAAATTATCTTGGAGAGATAAAAATTATATAGAAACCTTTAATAAAAATAGGCATGTGTACTATCTATCTCAAATTCCTGCTCTATAACATAATGAATTTTGTCGAACTATAGATAGAATTAGGGTGGCACCTGTGGCTCAGAGGAGTCGGGCACCGGCCCCATATACCAGAGGTGGTGGGTTCAAACCCATCCCGGCCAACAACTGCAAAAAAAGAAAAAAAAAGCTATAGATAGAATTATATGATGTTTAATAGCAGCATCTCAATCTCTTTTTGTGATATAGATATTCCGAATGTGTGTCATTTATTTTTCTTAAGTGCCAAATTCACAAAATTTGAAAGCCTTAGTTGTGAAATTTTTTTAAAAGTTGATTTCCCCCAGAGTTTTATTGGAATTCTCTAGCATTTATTCATGTCTCTTATTTCGTAAGAGTATTTATTTATAAGTTTGAGAGAAGCTGGTTCTATGAAGTGTTTCTCTTTAAGCATGTTTAAATGGCTATAAAAATCCTTTTTTGTTTGTTTGGTTGTTTGCTTGTTTATTTCTACTTGGACAATTGATATTTGCTTATCGTTTCTTACATGCTCATACTTTGGATCTGCTTGAACACAAGCATGTTCAGAACTCTCTTTCTCTCGGGTAGAGTCTACCCCTAACCCATATGTCTGTTCTCATGCCAGAGTTCAAAGGCTGCCCAAGCACAGCCTCAGGACTTGTGTTGGCAGAAAAGTCCCCAATTCACACATCTTCATGGGCCTTGCTGTCTTCCAGGACAGAGAAGAGAAGAAGAGAAGATAATCAAGGAAAATTGGCTGCAGCAAAAGATAATCTAATTTTCTCTTGGAGGGGTGACCTGAGTGGGAAGATGCTGGCTGGAGCTCTGGCCCCGTTTCATCTCTCTGACCGCCTAGGATCTGGCTGAAATATTTGCAGGCATAGAGGACAAGATTCCCAAGGACCATTTGTGTTCTAACCTGACTTCTTTACTTTCCAGCTGAGAAACAGCATGAAATGGATGACCACGACCCATCTCCAGCTCCCACTGTTTTCCTGAGATGGATGGGACAGAAATCAATTTAAAATTCAGCCTTACAAAACTCTGATGACCTATTCTTTCCCATAGGTTCAATAGTGGTCCTAAAATGCCGTAGAACCTCCCTCCATTGACCAACTCCTTAAATTGGTCAAATTCCCATAGACTGGACATGCGCCATATGTACATATCAGTATAGTAAGCCTAGTTCCTTACAGTGACCATCTCCACACCCTGACCACCTCCTTAAGTTGACCGAATTCTTATAGATTGGACATGCGCTATATGTACATATCAGTACCGTAAGCTTAGTTCCTTACAGTACCATCTCCATCACTGACCACCTTCTTAAGTTGACCTAACTTTCATAGACCGGGCATGCACCCTACGTACATATCAGTACAGTAGGCCTAGTTCCTTACAGTGACCATCTCCATACATTGACCACCTCCTTAAGTTGACCAAACTTTCATAGACCAGGCATGCACCACATGTACATATTAGTACAGTAAGCCTAGATCCTTATGGCGACCATCTCCATGCACCTCTACCTCCTTAAGTTGACCAAATTTTATAGGTTGGACATGCACTATATGCTCATATCCGTACAGTAAGCCTAGTTCCTTACAGTACCATCTCCATACATTGACGACTTCCTTAACTTGACCTAACTTTCATAGACGGGGCGTGCACCCTATGTACATATTAGCACAGTTAGCCTCGTTCCTTATGGAGACCATCTCCATACACCTCCACCTCCTTAACATGACCAAATTTTTTTTTTTTTTAAGACAGAGCCTCAAGCTGTCTCCTTGGGTAGATTGCTGTGGTGTCACAGCTCACAGCAACCTCCAACTCCTGGGCTTAAGCGATTCTCTTGCCTCAGCCTGGCAAGTAGTTGGGTCTATAGGCAATCACCACAATGTCCGGCTATTTTTTTCTTGTAGTTGTCATTGCATTGTTATTTGGCGGCCCCAGGATGGATTCAAACCTGCCATCTCAGGTCAGGTGTATGTGGCTGGCGCCTTTGCTGCTTGAACTATAGGCACCAAGCCAAGTTGATCAAATGTTTTATAGACTGGACATGCACCATATGTACATATCAGTACAGTAAGCCTAGTTCCTTATAGTACCATCTCCATACATTGACCACTTCCTTAAGTTGACCCAATTTTCATATACTGGACATGCACCATATATATACATCAGTATAGTAGGCCTATCCTTATGGCGACCATCTCCATACACTGACCACCTCCTTAAGTTGACCTAATTTTCATAGACCAGGCATGCACCTATCAGTACAGCAGGCCTGGTACCGTATGTTGACCACTTTCAAGTGTTGACCAGTTTGTCACAGTCTCTTGGGTGGTCAACTCATAGACAGTCTCCTGTATATCAGTTCTTCATCTCTGGGTCCTGTGAAGGAGACCTCTCTTGGAAAATTGGTCTTTGCAGATGGAATTAAAGTCAGGCTCTTGAGATTAAGGAAATCGTCCTGAATTATCCAGAATGGGTCTTCAATGCTATCCCATACCTCCTTAAGCGAGGGATACAGAGGGAGATTTGACAAACCAAGAGAAGAAAAGACCATGGGAAGAAGAAGCAGAGAACATTGAGAGATGCTGGCTGTGAACTGTGACTGGAGTGGTGAGGTTATCTGCAAGGGAAGAGACACTTGGAGCCACCAGAGGTTGGAAGAAGGAAGTTTTTCCAGAAGCTTCAGAGGAGCACAGCCACATGGGCTCCGCGTCATGGCTCAGTTGATGCTGACTCAGAACGCTTACCTCCCAGAACTGGGAGAGTTCATACATACTTGTGTCATTTTCGCCTTTCAAATTTGTGGTCATTGGTTAGAACAGCCTTATGCAATGACTGCATTCCCGTATGCATAGATACATAAGTGGGCAGGGGAAAAACACGTGAGATAGACAGGTAGGTATGCAGGGATAAAGATAGGTACGTGATAGATATGAGTGGATAAATAGATGAATATATAGACATATAAGATGTAAAAGTTGGATAGGTCCATAGGTCGGTAGGTAGATACATAAGAGAAAGTGATGATAGATGCATACATAGATAGATGGATAAGTAGACGGATGGATGAGAGAGAGAGAGAGATGAGGGCCAACAGGACAGGGTATAAGAAAAGCCACATGTTCCATTGCACACAAGATTCTCAGCTCTCCCTCTGTCTCATTCTCTCTCTCTTTGTGGGGTGGGATGACAGCCTTCCATATCAGTGCTCAGCCTTGCTTGTAAATTCATCTGTTCCAGTTCTGAAAAGGGAGGGAGTGAAAACCCACAGAAGAAGTGGAAGAGGGAAATCATGTCCAATTCACAATGGAGGGTAGGGCGACGAATTTACTGGAAGTCTCCCCTCCCTCTGACTCTGAAGTCATCATCTCCCAGAAACGTTGCCATGGCAGGCTCCCACCTTTGCCCGCCCTCTGCCTCGGAAGGGAATGGTTCTATCAAATAACAGAATGAGGTGAGTCACCAGCAGAAACTGGAAACAAATGCTCCATCTTTATGTTTGGGGCACAGCCTTCCAATTTGTTGGGATTGCTTCTTTTTTTCCCACTTGGCGTATCTACTTGAGCAAACCCAGCATCTAACCACAGTCTCTGCCAGAGCCAGCGCTGATGAGTGAGGTCAGTCTCAAAAATAATTTTCCAAATGTGTTGGTCTCCAGACTCAGAGCACAAAGCTACAGTTTGTTTATTAATAGCCTAATTGCTTCCCCCGTACAAGCAAACGTAGAAAACAGGACCCGCCAGCTTGAAGGAGATGAGACTGCAAACAATCCAAGTTTTAGGGCTTGGGGTGCAGAAGTTCAGAGGGGCTCTGTGTAACTGTCTTTACTCTTTAGAACTTATTTGAGACCACGAGGCCATCAGTTGTTTGCTTAACTCAGCGTTCAATGGGAACTGGGAATTTCAACAGTGTTAAATTTGGTTTTTTTAGAATTTTTTATATGGCACTCAAATATAGGCATACACCTGTAATTCAATAAAAATTATAGATGTCTACCTGTTATTCTACAAGGGCAACTCAACAGTAGGGATGTGGGTAGAGTGTAAATTCATATAATGTGTAATACGTGTTAGATATATGAGTTTACCTCTCCATCCATCATCTATTAATCTGTCATCTATCTATTGCTATCTATTATCTATCCATCTCTATCTATCTATCACCTATCTATCTATCTA
>CAUYON010013490.1:0-48071 GCA_963573935.1 Arctocebus calabarensis
CTTAAAAGTTATTTGTACTTTGTAAATGTAGAGTATCAATGTCTTTATATAGTGATCAAGAAAATGCCATGAAGGCTATCTGTAACAGTACGATCAAAACATTTCTGAATGTATATGAATCGTGCCCTATGATTGCACCAATGTAACAGAATTATGATTCAATAAAATTATAAAAAAAAATTAAAAAAAGTTATTTGTACTTGTACAGAACAGGCAATTCTGGTTTTTTTTCCAGATGGTATCTTAAGGTTCTGAGGTTCTCATTGTTCCCAACTTAAAAAAAAAAAAAAAAAAAAAAAACCTATATCAGGGTGAGAATCAGAATGGGATCCCCAAGTTTGGGTACAGTATCCTCTCAGGTGGACATGGGAATTTTAGCCATCATTAACATAAAAAAGAGAGGACTTAGGCATCTTGGAAGCACCCAATATGTGACAGGCCACTTCATGAAAAGAAATATTAGATGGATTTATTAGATTATATAGGTTTATGTAGAAAGCTAAATTAAGACTAATATTTTTGGAATTTTAATGCATTGACTACCTCCTAAACGTCAAACATTGAAGATAAGAAAAATTTAAAAAAATAAGTCATAGAAACATATATCTGCTCAATACATTTTAAAATAACTTTATACCACTTCTTATTTATAGAACATGTGCTTTTGATACAGTAATCTCCCACCTTTAAATGTTCTGAGTGAAGCTACATAACCATCTCCCACAGGGGTGGGGAACTTGTGGTGCTCTGATTTCAAGATTAGTCTTTGTTAACCACAAAAGGAAGCAAGCAAAGCTTCACCTTTCTCTGCTGCACTTCTTTTAATGAAAGGATTTGTTCTGTGAAAATTGGATTCAGTCAATAGGCTGCATTTGCAGATTCAAAAGGCCACAGGTTCCCCACTTCTTGAGCAGAATCACCTTATGGGTTTGTTAAAACACAGATTCCTGGGTACTTCCCCCAGGTACTCTGATTTAATAAATAATTTGTGTTCTAATAAGGCCCCAGAAGACAACAATATGTACAGTTCATGGACCACACTTGAAACATCCATGGCATAAGATAAAATATACCAGTATCTTCTTCCATCCAAGATCAGTAATTCTAAGACTACAAACACAGAAAACTGTCCGCCTCCTCGGAAGTATTTACCTTAGCTCAGGGAAAGCTCAAGGAAAGATGGCTGAATCAAAGAAAGAAACTCCCTGATCTAAAAGCAAGAACTGCCTAAAGTGATGGTTCTGTTTCTGGGGCAGTGAGATGTAAGGAAATAAATAAATAAATAAATTAAAGGTTCCAGCAAGCCTCCCCAGGTGATTCTTGTAAAATGATTTCAAATATAATTTTTTTTCCAAAGATACCCAATTACACTCTGCACAGCTCTTGGATTGCACTGACAACACTTTAAAAAAAAAGATGCTTTTACTCCATGCAGCCAGCAATCTCTGGAGCCCAAGCCTTGAGGTTAGTGATGTGTCACAGCTGTTTTCAGGTTTGCATTGAAAGCTTTAAGTTTGGCACAACTGAGCATTAATGCAGCATTACATAGAAGCTTTGGGACTGGAGACCACAAACTTGGTTGGGTAAAATACACATTTTTAAATATCTCACAAAATACTAGCATTAAGGGGAAAATGGAGATTTTAAAAAAGAGAGAGAAAGAAGGAAATAAAAAGCGTGCAATGTAAATGGCAAGAGACATTGGTCTGTGCCAGCCTTCACCATGGATCCCTTCTCTTCTGAACTTTGGAACATTTATATCCACTTTTTCAACAGAAGTGGCTCTTTGAAATGTTAGCCTATGCGTGCCCTATCAAAACACAATAAAAAATTATTTGTGATATGGCAAACTCTGCCCTAGCAGATTTTATTGTTTAAAAGATTCAGGCAGACTGGCTGCCAGCTCCTGGCCCCCAAACAGCAAAAAAGTCACCATAAAGTAAGCATTCAGTATATTTGGATAGGTTACTAAAATATAATACATAATAAATAATGTCTTCTAGTTCTAATGTGTATATAACTTTTTCACAACAACCTCACTGATATTGACCCATTTGATTTTCACCATAATCCATGTGTTAGATCAGAATTATCACACCCATTGCCCTCCCGCTTCCACTCCCTCAAAAAAAAAAAATTAAAAAAAAGAGCAGTTTTGAGATTGCCTAAGATTATAGAGAAGATAAAGGAAATATCAGGGCAAGATGCCAGTTTTACTAAAAATAAATTCTCAGCTTTTCCCCTCATTGTACGCACATAAGTTCTAATTCCTGATACTACAGTTGTGAATAAATTCCACACACATATTTATATTTCAATTCACATTCTTAAAAAAACATTATAAAGAATCTAGAGAATATCTTTGTATAAATATAATGCACTATTCTGAGCATCCAGTGTCTAAAAGTAAGGATTTAAAAATTGTCCTTTAGACTTGTCCAACCAGTTTGCCAGAATTTTCCCTGACTCCAGAGTAGATTTATCAGTTAAATAAACCAGTTTCTTTCTTGGCTTCCTTTTTCCTCCATCTCTCTTTCCTTCCCTCCCTCCTTATTTTTCTGTCTTTACTTTTGGTGATGATGCTGTCAGCAGGGAGTTCTACATCTAATTAAGAAACCCACCTGTACTAAGAAATAGTAAATCATGCCATCAAATTTTGTGTGTAACTATGTCTTAAGTAAACAACTTTACTAGGCAAAAGAACATTAGGAAATACATGCATTTGTCAACTTAGACTGAAATTAAAAATTCTAATACAATTACTTGAAGGCATTAATTCATCCAATCATCTGATCACTTTTTAGATGACCCAATATAACCATCAATTTGTTTTCTTAGTAAATTGTTTTGGAAAATATTCAGATATTATGCTGATATAGCCCAAGATGTATTTACATTTTTCATAATTCTTCAGCCTCCAATAATTATTTATTGAGTTTCTACCCTTAAGTTCTTGGGTTACAAAAATGTTATATATGGTTCTTATTTTCAGAATGTTTACAGAGGGTGATAGGGACACATATTTTAATAAAAATGTGTAATACATTATTATCAATATCTAATAGGAGAAGCTATGTTTTGAATATTTTTATCCTTCCAAAATTCGTATATTGAAATCTATTACCCACTACAATAGGTGTTTAGGTTCTGAGCACAGAACCTACATGAATGAGATCTGCACCTTTATAAAAGAGACTCAGGGGAGATTGTTCACTGATTCTAACAAGGGAGGACACAGCAAGAAGTCACTATCAATGAAGCAGAAAGGGAACCCTCACCACACATCAAATCTGCTGCAACCTTAATTTGAACTCCTATCCTCTAGAACTTTGAGAAGTAAAGTTCTATTGTTTATAAATTATACAGTCAGAGGCATTTTGCTATAGCAGACCAAACAGGCTAAGATAGTTTGTATGGGAACAAATGTTTCACAAAGAAGAACTTGTCAATTATGCCTGAGCATGCTTGGAAAATTGTAGAGAAAACACAATGCTTTAACCAAGATGCTCAACCAAGTGAAGTCCATACATTCCTGCAGGCATGGGTCGATAGAAATCTAAGGGACTAAGATACACATTTTGTCTATTTAACCTTACCAATGACAAAAAAGTCCCTAGGATAATTTTGACACAAACTAGATGATTGTTAATCTAGATTTTTTTTTTAATTTAATAAGTGTAGACAGCTGCAGACTTCTCATCTAAACATAGCCTTCATTTAAGGTTTATGAACACATCTGACATCACTACAATATGACAATAATATTGAAAAGGAAGGTTTAGCTTATGCAGGTAGGTTAATGTAGAATGAATTTATTCCATCATTCTGTCCTTTCTTTCTGCTTATCTAACTAAAAAGTTATTTTTAAGTGTATTAAAAAGTTCAACCTGTAGCAAATCACATCTCTTCTACTGGACAAGCCTATTGTGCTTAGCCTGATCCTCAGGAAATAGATTCATTAGTGCCGCATAGAAGGGGTTATGGCCCTAGCACAGTATTTGGAAAATAAGATGACAGACATGAGACAGAAAGACTAAAACAGCTGGAGGGAAAGTAACTGGCTTCAGGGAGAAGTGAAAAGTGATTGCAGCAGAGGAGGAGAGAGACCATGGACACAGTGAAGCTCGGAAGTAGAGAATCCTTTTCTCAGGTGATTCTGCAGACCTTGGGTTCTCCAGTAAGAACAAGACCAGGTCCCAACTCCAGAAAATTGAACTGGTGAAATCACCTAATCTGGGGCAAGACCCAGGAGACCTGAATGGGGTAAAGAACTAATACATGTTTGCTATGTTCATGTGGCACCTTATATAATCTGAACAGTGATTTCAGGAGGCAGATAGGATGCCTTATTTTATCAACGAGGAAATCAAATCTCAGGAAAGCTAGGGAGAGAACAGCCACTGGGACAATTGCAAAGCTAATGATGCCAGGTCACTAAAATTCAGCCTAAAGTTTCCAAAATACCCTGTGACAAAAACTAACCAATCAGAAGCCCTTGGGTTGTATCTCTGTATGTGTGTGTGTGCATGTGCGAGCACAAACAGGCAGGTGCCTGTTAATGAGAGCAATAAAAAGTGGGGAGGGGGAATAAGGATGGTAATGTTATTATATTATCCTTTAAGATTTTAAAACACGAAGCCCTTATGACAATTATATTGTGATCCATCTACTAAAACATAAAGACAGGGAGGCCTAATCACTGTAGGTTTAGGATCCAATTCTGTTCCCGGAATATAAGCAACAGTGTCGAATGCAAAGGCTGCCTTTGACTGAGGACGCACTGGAAAATAATTTTCCACTCCATGTTAGCCTATCTGCAATCAAAGTCTGTATGGATCTGTGATTTTTTAATCTCTTCACTTTTTTCTTCCTCTTTTCTCTCCTGGTGTCTTAACTTCCCCCCTTCTCTCTGCCATCCCCCCAAACACTTTCCTCTTGCCTGTGCAGGTGGGAACCAAAAGGAAATTGATGCAGTAGCAGGTTTAATATGACATTTGAAAAGTGACTTTTTGATTTTCAATTAACCTTGCACAAAGAGGAAATATTGAAATTCCCCCCTTTGTTCTTGGCTGGATCTGCAGACAGGCTGGTTGGTACCAAGAGCTGAACTGGGTTTGGGGTGGGATGGGGAGAGAATCTGGCACCCACCAAAGCACTCTGCCTTCTATTTGCACAAAATGAGACAAGACTAGCCTGTAGTAATTACTCTCAGAAAGGCGGTACAGGTAGGAGAGAAAATGCTCTTGTCATTCGTTTGACTTAATTGTATGCTTTTATGAGCCATCTGGCTGGAAGGATTAAAGTTACTTTTAATACTTCCTTTCAGAAAGAATGTGATTTGAAGTTTCCCAGCAGGGTCTACCAGTCAAAAGCAGGGCCCCTTCCCAATCCCAGTCCCCCGCCTCCCTTTCTCTCTATCCAGCCCTATCCTCTTCCCTTCTTTGAAAACCCTATAGTTCTGTTTGTAGAAGAAAAAAATGCTTACACTGCAATGTAAAACAGTAAAGTTAACTCCGCAAGTCTCCCCTTTCCGGATTTTCTATACAGTCTTTACTAAAGGCAGTATCTCTCCCCCAGCACACACCCTGGGTCTTCAGCTTTGGACCTATGTAAACTGTGTGTGGACGCCAGTGCGGAGACAGGGACAACGCTCCGTAAACACACACACTGCACGCTGTTAGGACAATCTGCTTTCCTTGATGGACCTTTCCAATCTGCTTCCATTCCCTTTTTGTTTCTGTTCTTGCAGCGTTTCTGCTCCTCGTTCCCTAGCTCTTTCCTCTCCCTCTCTTTCTTTATTCTCTGTTTTTCTCTGTTTCTTCCTGCTCTATGGCTTCCAGGAGGACAGAGTCTCCACGGCCCGGGGCGGCGTCGCCGGCGTCCCTGAGATAGCCCCGGAACGTGGGGGCTGCGCTGGGAGACCACGCGCTCGCTGCAGGTGCGGAGCCGCCCGGACCGCAGCGAAGAGACCACGGCGCGCCCTGCGCAGGCCACAGCGATCCATCGCAGCCGCCTGCACGCTGGAAGACGCTTCATCTCATCCCTAGATGGCAGCAGGATTCTGAAACTGGCGCAGCCCTTGGCAGCCCTTTCTTGTCTATTTTCCTGAACAGATTGCCAGGGGATACGGCAGCTAAACAACCCACCGCCTCCCCAGCACAGGTCAAGCAGAAAAACAAGCCCGCGGACTGAAACCGCTGGCGAGGCCTCGGGTCAGATCCTGCAGCTCCGCACACTACATCCTTTGTCTTTGCACACAGATGTGCTAGTGTGTAAAAAAACGAACAGACAAACAAAACAACAAAAACAGAGACAATTAAAAAAAAAAAGTTCAAGGTTCAACTTCCTGGAGACTGTAAAGATTAGGATGGTGTCAAAAGTCCTAAAACACACACACAAAGCGAATGAACTCAGGGGAGAACACTTGTTTTTCTTGCCAGTGTCCAGACTGGCCATTCCTGCAGGCAACGTGATGTGAAGATTAAAACTTTATTCTAGAGTCACTGCCATGCCGCTGTTCACTTTATGAGAAGGTTCCTTCTGTCCCTGAGCCTCAGTTATCTCATCTGTGAAATCAGTGTTATTACAGCTTTCAGTTCTGTATACAAATGATAAAATTGTTGGGGTTTATCAAGAACAACAAAGAAGTGGAAAAATCAGTTTGTCAGGAGAAAGCTTACTGCTGCAGTATTTGGCTCATAACAGGCATTTTCCTTCACAATGGAAATGGAGGCATGGTATTTACTCTGATCAGCCAGAGATGGCTTATTGAAAACAAAGGGCAGAGGTTGTTTCACAGCTTAAAACAGAGACCTTCATCTCCAAACCACTTTTTTTTATCCATACTGGGCCATCATTGTGCACCTTGTCATCACCTAAGAATCCTACACATGGGAAGTTTTCATCAACAGAAACTACACACAGCAGTACAATGACTGTGACTCCAAGGATCCCAGAAAATACCCTGGTTGTAGTGTGCTATGTTGGAAAAGTTACTGTTAACATGGCAGCTAACATACTGTGTGAGTCAAGAATTTTCTCACCAAGCTTGACTCAGAGGAAAAAAAAAATCAAAGATGTTTTTTAAATTTCTCATATTACAGTACCTTCTCTAGCACCATGGCAACCTTTGTCACACAAGGAGCAGGAGGACAGAGGTTACTGATGTTTATCTCTTTATCTTGTCTGGGGTCCTCTTTCTTTCACTCTCTCCTGATTCAAAGTTTCAGCCACTATAGCAGGGCTGGAAACATTCTTCCCTGACCCTGACCCCAGGAATTATGTAATGTGCATAAAATCTTAAGTAACCTGATTATTTACACCAAATAAAGTAGAGCTTCACAGCCTACAACTTTGCTTACTGGGGGTTTTACAGGATTCAAAGCAAAGCTGTTTCAAAGTGATAAGGGGGTGGGGAGCCAGAGGAGGCGACAAGATGATATTACATAGAAGCCTACTCATTGACAGTTATCCTTCCTTAAAAATATTATGCCAGATCATGGGGCAGGAAGCAGAGTCAAAACAATTTCTGTTACTCAGGTTCTCTCCTGTTCTGTTTGAATTTTAGATCTATTCAGTGTTATTATTAGCCTCCTGTAGCATCAACCCCAGCAATATTAGCATATCAGTCATTCCAGCTATCTCACACTATACTATTGACTTGCCACCTAACCTTATCCTTATAGCTTCTGAATAGTCTCTCTAGTTGTGAAAATTCTTGAACTTCACAAAGTCCTCTATTTCAGTGATACTCTGCCCTGTCCCGAAAATCAGCTTCTCACCATCCCCACCTAGCTCTTGTCATAAGTCTTCCCAACCTGAACTGCAAGATTCATCACCTGAATCATTCTTACCAAGACTCTCCACCTTCTCTTCTGGAAAAAGCATAACCCTAACTGGGAATTTCTTATAGAGTGGAAATAGATCAAAACTGCAATCTGCATTCTTAGCCCCTGAAACCAGAGATCAAGACTATGTTGGTGAAAATCACCCAGCTTTACTTATTGTATTCACTTAATTCATTACACACAGTCTTATATGGACTCTTCATGCTGCCTGATATTTTATTTATTCTGGGTTACTTGTTTACCCCTTTTATTTACCTCTAGTAATTTGTCTTTCCTAGGATTTTTAGTGGGTATGTCAACATGTTGGGCTTTACCAAATAGCCCCCCTTATAGGAGACAAGCCCCTCAACTGCCTCACAAAAGAATCAGAGCCATGGTGGGCCCTCAGACCCCTGTTCCCCACCCAAGTGCTTGCCCATGATTCTCTTTACACCCTGCCCTCTGGTCTCTGGGAAGAGAAGCCCTTTCTCTGTTGTACAAGGCATGCTATCCAGGAACTCAGTGCATCTTATCCTCGCTCATTTCCTCTAGGATGTCCTTCAGTTACTCTCTTCTGTCTTTAGCCACCCCCAATACTTTCTTTCTCTTTCTCTTCACACTCCCTTCCCATTCCCACACCAATCATCTGTCATGCTCTCTAGATGTCAGGGATTGTCGCACTGCATAGTACTGAGTCACTTAATGACAGGGATGGGTCCTGAGAAATGCATCATTAAGTGATGTTGTGGTGAAAATACCAAAATGCACTTATACAAGCCTAGATGGTGCAGCCTACTACACACCCAGGTTACATGCTCCAGCCTATTGCTTCTGGGCTGCAAACCCATGCAGCATGTTACCGAACTGAGAACTACAGGCAGTGTAACACCATGATGATTTGTGTACCTAAATATATCCAAACACAGAAAAGGCACCATAAGAGTACTATATTATAATTTTATGGGCCACTGGCATATATGCAATGTGTTGTTGATTAAAACTGTATTATGCAGCACATGATTATATTTGTAGAGACACACACACATAAACACACCACTCCAGTCGACTGCCATTCTTCTTTGTATTGTTTGTCTATGACTCTATGATGTGAATGACTTTCCTACACTTTTCTTTTCCTTATTTTTACTCATCCTTTAAGACCCAAGACCAAGGACCAGACCCCCTGGAGTAAACTGTCCTTAACATTTGAACCTAGTGAAGACCCTTTTATTTTCCCCTTGCAGAGAGCACATTCTTTTATTATAGCAGTTACACACTCATTTTTTCTCATTCTGTTTGTAATTTCTGTTTAACACACTAGACTATGAGCTCCTCAAGGGCAAAAACAGTGCCTTATTCATCTTTATTTTCTTGGTGCCAAATGCAAGTCCAGGTATATGGTATTAAACTTTGTTTTATATGAATCAGTGGTACTGCCCTCTATTTCTGTTGTCTTATAAGAAAAATGTATGCGTTCATCACCCCTGAAGAATAGAGAGTCCTTTAAGCTCTGTTTCAGCTATTTATACTGTGCTGTGTCCCAGGCTCCAGGCCAGCCAACCTCACTGGTACATGGTCTATGAGATGAACTGGCAGAGAGAACTCTTCTAAAACAATCGTGGTGCAGTTTAGCAGTCTTTCAAGTTTGAAATAGATGCTATGGAGAGAAGCAGGAAAGTGGCAGCAGAAGAAACAACTTTAATATTATGAGGCAACTTGATACTGGGAGATAAGATTTACAGTGGTCATTCAAATGAGCTGAGTTTTAAAAGCAGAGGTAATAAACATATACTTGATTAGATTCAATATAATTATTCATCCTATATACTCATAGAAAGTGTCAGAGTATAGACGAGAACCCAGGTTTCTCTGTATGAAGACTATTGTTTACTCTGGTCCAACTTACCTGCTTTGTTCCTCCTTCTGTGTAATGAGCAATGCAAAGTTAGATGTCAAACAGTCAGACCTTAATTAGTAAGGAAGCAAGATAGAAAAGGAAGGAAAAAGGAAAGAAGAAATCATTGAAATAAAGAGTATGAGCATAGCAACAGATATTAGTCAATAAAATATAAATGACTGAAGATGGGCTTCTAAGTTAAAGAGTTATTTATGGAGCATGTACATTATTGATAACTATTGATTGGTGTTTACTGCAAGCTAGACAGTCACTATATCATCATCGTCACCATGTACACTTACCAGTCATGACTTCAAGGGCATTATATTATAAAGGTATTTAATCTTCCCTCTAATCCTGTTAGGTAGTTACAATAATAATTTAAATTCAGCAGAGTTGAAGGTTGAGGCATAGAAGTTAAGTAAATTGATTGAATAACAGCCAAAAGGTGAGAAGCCCACTGTATGTGCACATCTTCACATATATTATCTCACTTAATTATGACAGAACTCTTTGTAAAAGAGTTATGTAATCATATTTTATAACTATATAACCTTTTTTTATAGATGAGGGATCCAAGGAATCAGTTGAGTAACATTGTATGTGTCTAGCTAGTAAGGCCCTGCTCTACGTAATAGAAAAATCTATTTAGATGGAATTGGAAAAAGAAGAACAATCTAAGCCTAAACCCAGCAGAAGAAAAGAAACATCCAAAATTAAATCTGAGATCAGTGAAATTGAAAACAAACGAATCATTCAGAAAATTAATGAAACAAGGAGCTGGTTTTTTGAAAAAATAAATAAAATAGATAATCCTTTGGCCAGACTAACTAGAAATAAAAAGGTAAGATCTCTAGGTAAAACTTCAATCAGAAATGATAAAGGGGAAATAATGACTGATGTTACAGAAATACAAGAGATTATCTTTGAATACTACCAGAAATTTTATTCCCAGAAATTTGACAATGTCAAGGAAATGGATCAATATTTGCAATCACACCCTCTCCCTAGACTTAGACCAGATGAAATAGATGTCCTGAACAGATCAATTTCTAACACTGAAATCAGAGAAACAATAAAAAATCTCCCAACAAAAAAATGCCCTGGTCCGGATGGTTTAACACCAGAATTTTATCAAATTTTTAAAGAAGACCTTATTCCTATACTAAAGAAATTATTCCAAAAAATTGAGGAGGAAGGAATCCTCCCCAATACATTCTATGAAGCAAACATCACCCTAATACCAAAACCAGGTAAAGATCCAACTAGAAAGGAGAACTTTAGACCAATTTCACTAATGAATATTGATGCAAAAATTCTCAACAAAATCTTGGCTAACAGATTACAGCTTATCATCAAAAAGTTATACATCACAATCAAGTAGGTTTTATCCCAGGGATGCAGGGTTGGTTTATTATTTGAAAGTCCATCAATGTTATTCACTGTATGAACAGAAGCAGAACCAAGGACTATATGATCCTCTCAATAAATGTAGAAAAAGCATTTGATAAAATCCAGCATCCCTTTCTAATTAGAACACTGAGGAGAATAGGTATAGGTGACACATTCCTTAAATTTACAGAGGCTATCTATGACAAACCCACAGCTAATATTTTACTGAATGGAGTAAAACTAAAAGCTTTTCCTCTTAGAACTGGAACCAGACAAGGCTGTCCTCTGTCACCATTGCTATTCAACATAGTGCTGGAAGTTCTAGACAATACAATTAGACAAGAGAAGAAAATAAAGGGCATCTAGATGGGTGCAGCGGAGGTCACACTCTCCCTTTTTGCTGATGATATGATCTTATACTTAGAGAACCCCAAAGACTCAACTACAAGACTCTTCATCAAAAAATACAGTAATCTCTCAGGATATAAAATCAATGTCCATAAGTCAGTTGCTTTTGTATATGCCAACAACAGTCAAGATGAGAGGTTAATCACAGACACAACTCCCTTCTCCACAGCCTCAAAGAAAATGAAATACTTAGGAATATACCTAACAAAAGAGGTAAAAGACTTCTATAAAGAAAATTATGAAACCTTAAGAAAGGAGATAGTAGAGGACTTGAATAAATGGAAGAACATACCATGCTCATGGCTGAGACGAATTAACATTGTTAAAATGTCTATACTTCCCAGAGTAATTTACCAATTCAATGCCATCCCTATTAAAAATACCAACATCCTATTTTCAAGACCTGGAAAAAGTGATTCTGTGCTTTGTATGGAACCAGAGAAAAACCCGTACAGCTAAGGCAGTTCTTATTAATAAAAACAAAGCTGGGGGTATCACCATATCAGATTTTAGGCTGTATTATAAGGCCATAATGGTCAAGACAGCATGGTACTGGCACAAAAATAGAGACATAGATACTTGGAATTGTATAGAAAACCTGGAAATGAAACCAACAACTTATAGCTGTCTACTCTTCAATAAACCAAACAAAAGTGTTCCCTGGGGGAAAGACTCCCTATTCAATAAATGGTGCTGGGAGAATTGGATATCCATAAGTAAAAAACTGAAACTGGATGTGCACCTTTCTCCCTTACAAAGATTGATTCAAGATGGATAAAGGATTTAAATTTAAGGCATGAAACGATGAAAATCCTCAAAGAAAAAATTGGAAAAACATTGGAAGATATTGGCCTGGGGAAAGACTTTATGAGGAAGACTGCCATGGTAATAGCAACAACTGCAACAATAAACAAATGGGACTTAAATAAACTGAAAAGCTTCTGTACAGCCAAGGAGACAACAACCAAAGCAAATATACAACCTACCCAATGGGAAAGGGTATTTGCACATTTTAAATCTGACAAAAGTTTAATATCCAGAATCTATACAGAACTTCAATTAATCTACAAGAAAAAAACCCAACAATTCTATACATCAATGGGGGAAAGAGATGAATAGATTTTTCTCTAAAGATGACAGACAAATGGCCAGCAAACACTTGAAAAAATGCTCATCATCCTTAATTATTAGAGAAATGCAAATTAAAACCATCCTGAGATATCATCTAACTCCAGTGAGAATGGCCTATATCACAAAATCTCAAGATTGCAGATGCTGGCGTGGATGTGGAGAGAAAGGAACACTTTTACACTGCTGGTGGGACTGCAAACTAATAAAAACTTTTGGAAGGAAGTATGGAGAAAGCTCAAAGAACTCAACCTAGATCTCCCATTTGATCTTGTAATCCCATTGCTGGGCATCTATCCAGAAGAAAAAAAAAATCTTTTATTATAAAGACATTTTTACAAGGCTGTTTGTCACTGCCAAATTTACAACTGGTAAAGTGTGGAAACAGCCTAAATGTCCTTCAATCCAGGAGTGGATTGGTAAGCTATGGTATATTACTCAGCCATCAAAAATAATGAAGACTTTGCTGCATTTGTAGTAACTTGGATGGAGGTGGAACACATTATTCTTAGTGAAACATCAAAGGAATGGAGGAGCACAAATCCTATGTATTCAACTTTGATTTGAGGACAATTAATGACAATGAATGACACAGTGGAGCATGGGGGAAGGAGAGATCAGACAGAGAAGGAGGGAGGGGGTGAGAGAAAGAAAACAAAAAAAAGAAAAGAAAAGAAAAAAATGTCTAACTTTCATATAAATTGGATTCAATTCTGACTAAAGTATGTTACTTAAATATTAATTTTGTAATTCAACTTGTCAATATGTTGCTAAGGATATTGCATTCTCATCTATAAGTGAAACATGTTTGTAATTTCTCTTTATAACAATATATTTTCTCCAATTTCAATATCAGGTGTATCCAAATCAAGTAGAATGATATTGAAATATTTATTTTATTGTTTATAAGATTTTTGGAATTGCTTGTTTTATAACATCATTGTGGTCTATGAGTTTAACGACAGTTTGAGCTTTGTTATTTAATTCAATTCATTGCTTAAATACTGTTTTCCTATGAATGATTATACTGTGATTAATATGTTAGCATAGCAGTATTCCCAGATACTTTTTTGTTTGTTTGGAGGTTGGGCTTTGAGGGGGCAGAGTTAATACTTTGCATGAAATATCTTATCTTGTAACAGTGAAATTGCTTTCTCTTTTCTCTTGTGATTTTTTTTGAGGTGAAATTTAAGTTTTTTGTGAGTAGTACTATTATACCTATTTTGAGTGTCTCATTTGTACTGAATCACATCATACCTTTGTTTAATTCTTAATAAACTGTTCACTGGTTAAAAAAAGAAAAAAGAAAAATCCAAGTCTTCCCTAACATACCACGTCTCTGTCTTTCAAACTGAATATTGAGGAATAAGTAAGTTTTTACTCTGAGTTGGTAAAATATCTTCATGTATGATTGTTTTTGTTTCCATTTAAATAATGTTTTAAACCTTCCTTAGGAAAATAGCTTCAAAATTAACTCAGATAATGAACCAGTATGGTATGTGTTTTTAGTATCACTTCAAAGATAGAAATATTTCACATCTTCGATTTCAGCACTTTGAAAAGCTGAAGTCAGAGGTTTATCTGAGGCCAGGAGTTTGAGAGTTTGAGAGTTTCAGACCAGGAGTTTGAGAGAAGCCTGGGCAATGAAGAAAGATCCTATCTCTAAAAAAATATAAAATAACAAAATGACCATAGGTGATGACGTGTTCCCTTGTCCCAGTTACTTGGGAGGCTGAAGCAGGAGGATTGAGCTTAATAGTTCAAGGCTGCAGTGAGCACTTTAGCCCAGGCAAGGGATTTCTCCAGACCCTGTCTCAAAAAAATAATTGAACAACCAAACAAAGAGAGAAACTTGACCTTAGAGTTCTCCTATTACTCCTTTAGTTATAGCTTATCATACTTTCTAAAATTCCCAAGGTCATGTGTCCAGACTTTTTCTTAGGCAATAAAGCTATTTTTTTCTTTAGCAATGTCTTTGTACAATGGTGCTTTTACAAGGGTGTACAGTAGAACCACACACTCTCTCCTGTATGTAGAAGTGAAGATAACAGTGTACCTCTGAACCAAACAGGGGACAATAGGAGACAATTCCCTGGGATGACCCTTCTCAGTACCTTAGATATGAGGCAGTCATCACTGACTATTCTTAGGGAATGTTAGTGAGCAACAGCTTCTGTTTTAGTCAAGAAGTTCAGTAAATCTGCCTTCCTATTGGATGAGTGAAATAAATGTATTAATTTGGGTAATGAAGCAATGATTTTTGAGTATAAAAAAAACAAGCTGAACTTTTTTTCCACCTAGTGACACAGGAAGTCATATTGTCTCCTAACATAAAATTACTGGAAGGAAAGTGAATGTGGGCTGGTGTTCCAGCCGTTGTACAAAAGCCTAAGATTCTGAGGAATGTCTGATTTTTCCACTAAGACTTCATGGTTTAACTTGAAATTATATGGTGAAAAAGGAAAAAAAGAAGGAAGGAAGGAGTGAAGGAATAAAAGAGAAAGAAAATGAGTCTCATTCAAGGTACTTCTGCAGACTGTGCAAGATCTGGGCTTTAAGAACATTCTGTGAACATAGAGAAGGATTTCATTGAGTCTGGAGACCCGGTCTTAGAGAGCGATGCCTTGACACCAAAACTAAACAAACAGAAACAGCTAATGATCATTCATTTCTCCTTGGCTGTTGGGAAGAAAACTGAAACAGTGGAATGGATAAATTCCCATGTCCTTAAGAAATTCTAGAGGTATAGTAATTATTGCAAAAAAAAAAAAAAAACTTATCCCTAAGAGGGTTTGAGTGGGTGGTTTGATTAACTAAAAAAAATCAGAATTTGAAACACATATGTGTCCTGAATTTGTGGAAAATGTCATATTGATCAAACATTAAAATCACAGGGATCGCCTCTTGATAACCCAAATATTCTCTGTATCCAAATGGGTAAGTCTCTAGTACTAGGAAAAGAAGCTGTAGACAGGAGTTCTGAAATTGCACTAGAACGGGGATCAATCCACCTGCTGTTCACAAGCCCTACCGTGTTGGAGCCCAGGACATTTGTCATTAGCAACTCTATATTTCTCATTGTTTATTCTCATGGTCATTTTGAAAAAGACTTGTTTAATTAGTTAGAAAAATTAAGCCTTATAAAGGCTGAGAAAAGTCCATTTGGTTTCAGTAGCTACATTTCCTGACCTTTAAATGATATTGCCCATAGCTTATTCAGAAACCTTTACTGGGGCAGTGCCTGTAGCTCAGTGGGTAGGGCACCAGCCACATACACTGAGGCTGGTGAGTTTGAACCTGGCCTAGGTCAGCTAAAACAGCAGTGACAATTGCAACAACAACAACAAAATAGCCAGGTATTGTGGAGGGTGCCTCAGGTCCCAGCTACGTGGGGGGCTGAGGCAAGAGAATCTCTTAATCCCAAGAGTTTGAGGTTGCTGTGAGCTGTGATACCACAGCACTCTACCTAGAGTGACAGCTTAGGACTCTGTCTCGAAAACAAACAAACAAACAAACAAACAAACCTTTATTGAATCCACAGGCAAGCTTCATGTCCTACCACTTATATCCTAAAACATTCTTTCTCCATGAAAATTAAACAAAATTTAATGTTCTTTCATGTTTGGGTCATCTTTCTCCCCAAACCTCCTAGATACTGTTACTTTTAAAAATAATTTATCCTGTGGTTTGACAGTATGCACGCAGACTCTTACAATCTAAAGACAATGTCAAGTTCCTTGAAAAAATGTACCTAGTACAATGTTTGTTATATTTAGTTCCAAAGGTCACTGGAATTCCATAGGAAAACTATGAGAGTTCTATGTAGGAAAAGGTAGAGAGTTGTGCTCTTTGAAAGATTTTTCACAAGTTGTATATTAGAAAATCAGCTTACTTCCATTTGACTGTTTGACTTATACACTTAAAAACGTAAACTTTCCATTTTTTATGGAAATGAATTTTTTAATATCCACAGAACAAAAGGAAAAACAATTTGCCTTAAGTGCTTTTTTCAACAGTGGAAATTAAAAGTTCTTCAGGATTTCTTTAATATAAATCATGGAATGGCCAGGCATGATGGCTCATAACTATAATCCTAGTACTCTGGGAGGCCAAGGTAGAAGGACTGCTTGAGTTCTAGAGTTTGAGATCAACCTGAGAATACTGAGACTCTGTCTGTATTAAAAATAGAAAAATTATCCAGGTATCATGGTCAAGCTCCCAGCTACTCAGGAGGCTGAGTCAGGAGGATAATTTGAGCCCAGGAATTTGAGGTCTTCCATTTCTGTCTTTAAAGTTGCCTCACACTATCTTGCCTCAAAGCATTTGGACCTGGTGTTTTCTTTCTACAAATTACTCATTCAACCCATCTAACCTTTCTATTTTATACATAACACCTTATCCCTACCAACACATCTACAGATTCTTATGTAAGTAATTCAGACACATTCTAGCTGTCTGCTGAGATTTGGTAACATATTTGCTATATGAATGTACATAAAAATGGTGAGGCATACTTCCCAAATGGCGAAGATAATGTTTGTATCAAAGCGGTGACATGTGGGCTAAAATCTGAGAGTCACGTAAGAAGGATAGGCTGGAGATGCATCCCCACTAGGCTCTGAACAATCAAGGCTATGACTCAAATATTTTATAAAGTTCTGACTAAAACTTTAAAAAATGGAGATGGATAGATGGGGAGTGCACAGAACAAAAAGCAACCAGAAAGTAACATAGCATTCCAGATGTGGCATTGCTGGAGGAATTGGACATTTAATCTAAAGAAGAGGACACAAATAATGAGAGTTTTCCACCATCAGACCTATTGTTATTTGACACCCCAGAGAATTTAACAGAAGATAGTGGGAGATTACGTTGGACTCTGCATATGAGTAATCCTCTGAAGACTATAGTGAATAAAACACAAAACAATTATATGCTAGGATCCCCGAGTTGGGAAGGGTTCATTTGGGGACAATGAGTTCTTTTTCCTATACATCATAGAGTGACATGTTGAACTGGGTGCAAGAAGCAAATGGGTAATCTCCAAACATTTACCCAACTCTCATTATTTTAGAGTGGTAGTGATAATATTGTTGCTTTACTTTGTTACTGATTTGTGAAGTGTGTATGATGATGCTAATAGCAATAATAATAGTACCACTAACAATAGATATTGTATAGATTGCTGATGGAATTGAATTGGAAAAAGTGTTTTACAGGATCACTTGAGCCCAACAGCCTGGGCAACATAGCAAGGTCCCATCTTCACAAAGAAATACAATGGAATAATTACCCTGGTGTGGTGGCACATACCTGTAGTTCTATCTACTCAGGAGGCCGAGACTTAGCTCACTTGATTGTGCTGCTGCATTCCTGGCTAAGTCCTGTCTTTAAAATAAATGAAGTACTGTTATCTATTATATGGGATATAAAGAAAAAAAAACTGTGAAAACCAACATTTACTCACCACTTATTACACCTAGGCACTGTACAAATTATATTTTGTTCCATAAATAGTTATATTTTGAATTGAATGCATTATATATTATTCTTGCTATTAGCATTTTAAAATAAAATGAATAGATGGATGTGAAAGATTTTTATATTCCCTCAATCATGAAAGCTTCATTTTGCCTTTCTTTTTTTCCAACTGCCATTGCTGACTCAACAGAGGGAACTTCCACCATAGTCTTCACCACCAAGGGCAGCATGACTGAGTCTTTGGGACAGCACTAGAAAGGGATATCATCACACCATAGCCATATGTACTTTGGCACTTGCAGGAATTGTATGTTATTTCACACAGAGGAAATTGGTCCACCATGTTGTGATTAAAGCAAAATTGTTAGAAATTTATTCTAGTCACCAATCTGTCATCAACCAGTTATGCCACCTAACCACATGGACTGTGTGTATGCATGGGAAAAGACAGTTGTTCATTTCTACCTATTTTAATTTTTATTATCTATTTTATTCAATATTCTCTTTTCTCTTTACAAGGTGATACAGAGATAGAACTGAAATTTTTAAACTTTAAGGTCATTTTAAATAGGAATCCAAAGAGCCAGCAAATGAATCCATGGACGGGGGAATTGGTGTGGGAACAAAATTATACAAATGCAAAGCACAAGGTAGATTGAGGAGTCAGGTGCTTTAAGAAGAGACATTATAAGACAAGAAAATCAATTTTGAGAAACTCTTCCTTATTGAGCAAAAGACAATAGGATTTCTTACAGAGAAGGAGTTCTGTGATTGTGTGTAATTTTTATCTATTCTCTTGTGGTAGAAACTAAATATAAGCATAGGAGTCCTTTCCTCCCTTTGGTTTTGAACTAGTTTTAAATTTCCTTGCTAGGAAAGACAGCCTGTAGTGGTAATATAGTGGTGTGAAGGGGACCCGCTGATACCAGAAGATGCCTGAGAAGCTTCAGTAAAGTGCCAAAAAGGTTTAATCCAAATTCTTCTCACTGTGATTATCCTCCTCCTGCTTGGTTATAAAACCACTGTCAGAATAAGAAGTCATCAGTCACAATTACCAAAAATAAGTAAGTAAATCCCTGATATTTGAATAAAAGTGTACACAATGAGCAAGAAGAAAGAAAAGAGCAAAAAGAATCGATTATAATTTCCTATTTTATATGAGAAACTGCTTAAGAACTTTATCTTCATAACAATCCTGTCTTAACTATTATCATAACATTTTGAACAAGAGAAAACTGAAGGTTAGAAACCTTCCCTGAAGTCATACTACTACTTTTGTGGAGCAAAGGTGGAATTTAAACAGGGTCCAGTCAATGACTGCTCTTCCACAAGCTGTTCAAGTATAATGTTATTTTAGGACTTTTTAACATAAGCTGTGCTCAATTGCTTTTGCAGAAAATTCAATTGCTACAGAAAGAGCCAACTAAGTTTTATTTCTGAATTCAATTCAAGTTTTATTTCTGAAACTTTTTACATTTAGTGATTTGGATCATAAAACAATAATCAAGTCATTGCCTATAGCCGAGTAGCAAAATTGTCTAATTGCCAAAATACAAGATTTAAAAAATGAGCAAAGTCAATTTATTTCATTTATTTTCACTTTTCTTTCCCCCAATCTAGTCATTTGTTTTAGAAGCAGTTTGTGGCATTATTATAGACCACAATATCTTAGAGCATTAAATCTGAAAGCTATCTAAGTGATCAGATTATTGTCTGGACCTATCAATTTGCAAAGAAGCTAATTGCCTTGAACTTGGTGATACCTGTAATTATAGAATCAGCATAAGGATTCAGATGGGCTTTGAGTCACCAAAAATTTCTTGGGAATTAAAACTTTTCTAGGCACTGATCATATAGTGGTGAACTATAAAGGCACTGTTCAAATAGAAATTATTTACTTATAAGAACTCTGCAGAGAATTAAAATGAAGAAGTTCCAAACTATAAGAAGGAACCAGTCACATAAAAATTAGAGAGAAAAATATTACTGAAAGATAAAACTTCAGGTATAATGAGACTTATGGTGAGAATGAGGCTGGCATGTTCCAGGAACAGAAAGAATGTTCTATGACTTACATCTGTCTGCCTAGGAATTCTTATTAGATGAGGTCAGAGATGAGCTGAGAACAGATTATGTGGGTATTCATAGGCCAGGGTTATAAATTTAGATGTTATTCTGAATACATTGAGATATTGTTAAGGTCTTAAGTAGAGGAGTCATTATTCAGTCACGATATTTAGGCTACTTGGGCTACTTCGTGAGATAAAGAATCAAAAAGGAGCAGGAAGATCAATCCGGATGCCGATGACAGTGGGTCTGTAGATAAGATTGGCAGAGATAGGGAAGGGGTGAGCTGGACAGATGTGCTATGTGATTTGGTGGCAGAGTCTGTAAGTTCTACTTATGGATTTAAATATTAAGGGAAAGGAAAAAAGAAGAATCAAAGATGCCTTTTTGTTTGGTGAGAAATAGGATGGTTGCCTAGTGATACACTTAGCTATGGAAAATGAGACGAACTTTGGAAAGAAGAGATTGAGGGTGAGGGATGGGGAAGGTAGTGAATAGCTCTATTTTGAATATGATAAATTTGAGATGCATATTAGACATCCCTTAGAGATGCTCTCCTGGAGATGAGGGGAGAGGTCAAGGCTAGAGATACAGTTTAGGAGTCATTATCATATAGATGAATTTGAGGCTGTGGGTCTAGATGAGATTACCTATGGAGAGGAGATAAAGGATCCTAGAAATGAGCCCTAGGGTACTTCAAAATTTTGAGAGCAGTATTTTTTGTTAAATAAATATCTTTTCTATTTAACTAGTAGATTTAATTTCAGTACTTTCTATGAAAGGTAATAATCCAAAGCAAAGCAATCATTATTTTTTCCTTTAAATTTTTGCTAATCCCCATGTCTTAAAAGCCATATATACTGCTTCAATTGCCTGGGGAGTCCTCTTCATAAAAAATTCACCCAGGCCAATTCCCTAGAGAGTTTTCCCTACACTTTCTTCTAACTTTTATTTTGATGCAATTCCATTGGTATATGGTTTTCTGTTGTTGCCTATGCTTTTGGATTATTAATGAAAAAATCACTGCACAGATGGATGTCATAAATGTTTTCCCCTATATTTTCTTTTAATTACTTTAAAGTTTCTGATTTCACATTTAAGTGTTTCATTCCTTTTGATTTATTTTTGTATGTAGTGTGAGATAAGGACCCAGTTTTATTGTCCTGCATGTGGATATCCAGTTTTACCACATCATTTATTGAAAAAAATGCTTCTTTTGATGATAAAAAAATACTCAGAAAATTAGGAATAAAAGAAAATTACCCTAACATAATAAAGATCATAGATGAAAATCACACAGCTAACATCATACTTGATGGAGAAATACTTAAATTTTCCTCCAAGATCAGGAACAAGGCAAGGAAGCCCATTCACAATAATTCTATTCAACATAGAAGCCTTAGCCAGAGCAAGTAGGTGAGTAAAAGAAGCAAAATGCATCCCGATTGGAATGAAAGAAGTAAAATTTTATGTTTATAGAATACATTATCTTATATGTAAAAACCCCTAAGGATTATATACATGCTCCCCCCCCACACACACACAAACTTATTGAAACTAATAAACTTGATAAACTTTCAGGCTACAAAATCAACAAACAAAAAATCAGTTGCATTTCCATACATTAGCAACAAAACATCTGGAAAAGGAATTAAGAAAACAATTAATTTAGAATAGTGTTAAAAAGAATAAAAAATTTAAGAATAAATTAACCAAAGAGGCAGAACTTGTACACTGAAAACTGCAAAATATTGCTGAAAGAAATTAAATAAGACACAACTAAAAGAAACCCTGTGTTCATGAATTGGGAGATTTAATATTATTAAAATGACCACATTCCCCAAAGTGATTTACAGATTTCACAGAACCTTAATCAAAATCACAATGACATTTTTTACAGAAAGGCAAAAAAAAATTGCTAAAATTTGGATGGAAGCACATAGTACTTTGTGTACTTTCTTAAAGAGAAAGAACAAAGCTAACAGTCTCATGCTTTCTCATTTCAAAACATATTACAAACCACCGGGGTGCTAGCATAAAGTCAAATGTATAGACCAACAAAACAGAATGTAGAACCCATAAATAAACCCATGTATATATGGTCAACTGATTTTGAGCAGGGTACTCTGACTACACAATGGGTAAAGAGTAGTCTCTTCTATCAGTGTTGCTGGAGAAACTTAATATCTACATGCAAAAGAATGAAATTGGACACTAATCTTACACTATACACAAAAATTGACTCACAAGGGATTCCAGACTTAAACATATGGGCTAAGACTATAAAACTCCTAGAAGAAAACATATGGGAAAAGCTTTACGACATTGGTCTTGGCAATGATTTCTTGGATATGACACTAAAAGCACAGACAATAAAAGTAAAAATAGACAAGTGAGAAAGCATCAAACTAAAAAGCTTCTGCTCAACAAAGGACACAATCAACTGAGCTATGAAACAACCTAGGGAATAAGAGATAAAATTTATGGACCTAAATATACATGGAGGGATGAATGAATAAAGAAAATGTGTTATGCACATACAGGGGAATATTATTCAGCCTCAAAAAAGAAAGATATCCACAATAATCAGTAGATTATCTGGATTAATGAATCTGCAGTACATTAAGCCAAAAGAAATAAGCCAGTCACTGAAGGACACACACTGCACAATTCCACTTAAATGAGCTATCTGGCCCTGTGTGGTGGCTCATACCTGTGATCCTAGCACTCTGGCAGACCAAGGCAAGAGGATCGCTTGAGCTCAGAAGTAAGAGACCAAGCTGGTGAGACTCTGTCTCTACAAAACAAGCTGGTGAGACTCTGTCTCTCCAAAAAACAGAAAAATTTGCCAGGGCTGTGACTGGCACCTATAGTCACAACTACTTGGGAAGCTGAGGCAGGAGAATGTTTAAACCCAGAAGCTTGAAGTTGCTTGAAGTTGCTCTGAGGTAGGCTGGTACCAGGACAGTCTAGCCTGGGACAACAGAGTGAGACTCTGTCATAAATAAATAAATAAATAAATAAAATACATAAAATATTCAAATTCATAGAAGCTGAAGGGGGGCAGAAGAGAGAAATGGGAAGTTGCTATTCAATATGTACAAAGTTTCTGTTAAGCAGGATGAAAAAGTTCTAAAGGTCTGCTGTATATCATTGCACTTATAGATAAAAATGCTATATTATGCACTTAAAAATTTGTTACAAGGGGAGAGCTCATGTTATGTGTTTTTTACCATAATAAATTAAAAGAATGTGTAGGACAGTCTGCCAATAATTGTACCCATGTTACCAGGAAAAGAACTGTGCTAAGAAAAACTTGATAGAGTAGCAAAGATTTTTTTACTCAATGATCTTAGGTTACACACTCATTCCCATAAAACTCAAGAAATAACTTCATTGTTAAAATTTCTGTAGGAAAAATATTATTGTTAAAATGAGTGTGACATTACTGATTTTCACATTTTCCTTTTGCCATGGCAACACTTATTTTTAAACCATAGTGTTTGAATATGCAAATGTCTCTGGGACTTAGAGTCTTGCTCCATTATCTTCAAATGTTACAGCCCAGGGGAAGTTTCTCAGTGTCATTATGCCTCAGTTCCTAACATGTAAAAAAGACTTACCTACGTATTTTATGGGAGATTTTAGTAAAATATAATGGGATTAATTCACACAAATATATGAGAGAAGTGTATGTCCCACAAGAAGCACTCAATAAATAATAGTTGCGTTTATACTTCCCAGGAGATACGGTATGATTAAACCAGCTAACTTTGACCTCGTGTGGAAGACTACCCAAGAGCAAGTGCATGCAAAGCCAGCGTTGAAGCATGAGTTTCCTGTCCTGTTATCCCCAGGGATAATTTGCCTTTGGCTCATGGTCATGCTCCCTCAATGCATGGCCCAATCTGTTGTGTTATTAACATAACCCTTAGGAGGTTTTCCTTTTCAAAATTTGTCTTTTAAAATGATCAAGAAATTTATTATGTCACACCATGAATAGAACCAAGAGGTAGACCAGTTTTTCAAGTTAATTTAGCAATTCGCCCAACTCTGCAAGGATACGTGTCTTTCTGTCTTTATGTTTGGTTACCTTTTATTCAGCACCATCACTGTTTTATCTCTGTCTTCATTTGTTTTTTTTCAATGAGGGCAGCAAGAGGCAAATGAAGAAATGCACTTGATAGATTAGTGATCTGGAGAGGTGCAAGACAGAGAGATAGCAAAAGAAAGAGTGAGAGAGAAAAAGAGAGTTAGTGAGTTGTCTTCCAGCATGCAAATATGTCTTTTTCTTCCGTCTGATTGGGCCATTTTCAATTATGAGTATTTTCTTGGATGACTAGAAAATGTGGACTGATCTAATTATTACAATCAGGATTTCTTCGGAAATTATTAAAACAATGAATATCTGAAAACAATTGAGAGTCAATAAAAGGAAGTAGAAATTAATACCTGGCCAACCACATTCACTAAACTCACCTTCCCTAAAAATATACAGCATGTAATTAAGCAAGGTATGTGTTAAAAATCCATGTAAGGGTAAACTCTTAGGACAATTTATCAGATAAATATTTTAGGTTTTTGAAGTTTCACTGAACTTCGGTGCATATAGATTTCACAAGGATTTTGAAACATTTTCTCCTCAAAATTACATAAGTTATAGGTATTAAAATATCACCATAAATGTGAATCAAAATTATTTTATTTATTAAATTTATTACCTTCCTGTTCTTTTTCTTCCTCTTAGAGCTAGCAGGATATCTAGAATCTAGAATTTAGATGCTAGCAAGAAGAGCCATAAATTGGGTTTCCCAATATTATGTTTTAAAAATTGTTTATTAGTAGACTTGAAACTACACTAATTTAAATTTTCAAATAATTTTCTGCATTTTACAAAATATTTTAAGTATATTTAGAACTAGTTACATAGCCAGTTGGAAGAAAGTGTGAAGAACAAGAGCGGAGGTGGTTAGCGAATATCTTTTAGTACATGATTGGACTCTGAATATATTTTAATATGCTGTGGGTGTACCAGTTAAAAGACTAATTGTTAACATCAGAGAAGAAATGGAGACAAATTTAAAAACAAAATGATGACAATCATTGATTACTTCTTTCTTTTTTTTCTTTGTAGCAGAAAGTCTGACTTAGGTATTTAAATGGTGAAGTCATTTGCAGAGAACACATTTATTAAAAGTTCTCGGTAGATTTTCTTTTACCTATATTTAGTATAAAAGTAGTGACTATTCTTATCATAATTATTCCATTATGCTTTATATAATTTCATTGCTCTTGGTCTGAACAGTGACAAACTAATTATTTCTGCCCAGATTTTTGAGGATTATCAACTCAGTTGATGACATTTTCCCACAGGCTACATCCCAGCACTCATTGTTCAGAATATAGAGTTTTGCAGGATTGAGGTACAAGCAGGTTTAGAGCAAAGAGACATCCATAAGCCTTACCAGCTTGTGGGTAAAAGATGGAGTCAAATTAACCTCTATATTTCTAGACCTGAATATCACAGGCTCATTTTTTGTTTGTTTTATAGGTTTTATTTATTTGTTTTATTTATTAAATCATAAACACATAGACCATGTATACATTAATGCATTTATGGGGTATAATTTGCTGATTTCATATAGAATTAGGAACACTTACTTCACATTGGTTAATATATGCCTCATCTCATTTACTCAATTATTGTGTTAAGACTTTATACTCTATGCTAATAGATCCAACATGTACCCATGCATTATGCACCATAGGTGTGATCCCACCATTTACCCTCCCTCAATCCAACCTTCCCTCCTCTCCTCCCATCCCCTTCTCTTTCAACTTGGCAATACCTTAATTTTGGACTTCTAGCCTCCAGAACTGTGAAACAATAAAAGTCTGTTGTTCTAAGCCATCCAATTTGTATAACTTTGTTATAGCAGCCCTGGGAAATGAATACAGCACATTTTAGAGAGTGTCTTGGATCCTGGGATTAAAAAAAGGTAGATCAAAATGAGCCTATGATCTGTGACTCTTTTCCCTAGATCACAGGTGTATTTTGATCTACCTTTAAATCCCAGGATCTCAAGACACTCTCTAAAATGTGCTGTATTCATTTCCCAGGGCTGCCATAACAAAGTTCCACAAACTGGATGGCTCAGAACAATAGACTTTTATTGTCTCACAGTTCTGGAGGCTAGAAATCCAAAATTAAGTTATTGGCAAGGCCATGCTCCCAAAGGCCCCAAGGAAAGATCTGTTCCAGGGTCCTCTGTTGGTGTGACTCCACCCAAAAACAATAACACTTACTCAATCCATTTTGCATTGAACTAAGGAACCCTGGAAGGCCAACATCCTAAGCCCTCCTAATGATCCTCACAGGCCTTTATTGAAATCTCAAGCATGAGAAAGTACAGCAGAGTGGCAAGCTTCAAAGAGACAATTGAGGTTAAAAAAACAAGAAATTTTTCTTTAACTGCATGATTGATCTTAACATATTCTGTTTACTGCACTTATGTCTTGTCTTTTTCTTATCACTGCTAACATATGACTTAGGGTTGGGACAGTACACTGTTTCTAGAGAGTATTGGTTTTAGTACCTTGGATCTGCAGTAATGCTTGGCTTTTTCCAAGACTACTTTGTTCTTGGTGCCTAGCACTTTTAACCCTATGCTATGTTCTATAGTTCCTACACTTTTCTCCTAGTTTCAGGTGGCTCAGGTATTCGCTGACTCATAAATAGCTATCTTCTTTCCGTCTCTGCATCACTTTTCCTTTTTGTCTGTCTCTGTGTCCAGATTTTTACTTCTTGTAAGAACACAGTCCTGTTGGATTAAATACAATCCTGTCATCTCACTTTAACTTGGTTAGCTTTG
This sequence comes from Arctocebus calabarensis, assembly GCA_963573935.1. Lineage (NCBI taxonomy): Eukaryota > Metazoa > Chordata > Mammalia > Primates > Lorisidae > Arctocebus > Arctocebus calabarensis. The sequence goes on from CAUYON010013490.1 coordinate 27,072, forward strand.
TAAAAACCACATTTCAAAATAAGGTCACATACAGAGGCAATAGGGATGAGAATTTCAGCATATCTTTCTGAGGGGATTAATTCAACCCACAAAATGTGCCTCTTTACCTTAGCATCTATGGGAATCTCCAGGTCATATCTGACATGAGCTGCCTAGGGTCACTGTCCAAGGGAGAATTCCCCATGGATTCTGCATCAGAAACCCATGGATTGTGGGTCCAACACATTGCTTTGGCTACAGCTCTATTCAAAGAGTTATTGATTAAATCACTACTTTGTGCCAGCCCTGGGAGTACATTAGAAAACAAAACAAAAAAAAATGGTTATGGCCAAAAAATAAAAAAATAATAGTATGATTAGAAAAGATGTTGTTTAAAGAATATGTGCAGGATGGAGGGGTATTCTACTGGTGTCAGGAGGTATTCTATTTGTGTCAGGACCTGCACAGTAAATGAGAGTGTTCAAAGAAAAAGATAAGACTCCTCCAAAATTCAGTGACAGTGCCATTTAGAAAGGCTTTTCTTGGCATTTTTGTGAACATAGCCCAGGAGATGTCTTAAGTGGGGTATAATGAGAATAAGTGATTCCAAATCCAGAACAATCCTGGTCAATCGCCTGCTTCATTTGGAATGAGGTTGTGCAAGAGGTTGAATTTAAAGCTACTTGTTAAATGCAGATGAAATTTTTACCAAGGCCTCAGCTACTTGGGTTCGGGGGTGGAAGCTAGTCATGATAGCAGTCAAAGAATGTGATAAAAAAAAAAAAACAACCACAGCACTGACAAGAGTTCTTGGCTCTGAATTTTACCTGGCAGAATTAAAGGAGTGCTCTCTTTGCCAGATAAAGCCTAGGATAGTTTATACCTTCTTGGTGGGGAACAGCCCTGTGGTTGCAGAGATCCTGCCCTCCCCATTTTCTGCATTTCCTCTGTTTGCATTGCTGCTGCCATGACAGCATGGACTGGCCTTGCCAGTCTCACAGCTGTCAGCATTAATCCAAAGAAACACAAAACTGCCCTCACTGATCTGGTGGCTTTGCGCTGCCAGCCGTGCTCTGAGTGAAATGGGGAAAGGCTTTGTCCCCCTAAAATTTTTAATTCTTCTTGGGAAGAGTATCTTTGATTATCCCATTTCACTAGGAATCTAAGGCAATTTTTTCAAAGACTAGATTGCAGGACATTCAAATGGTACTACAAAATGTCATATGTAGAAATATCACTCCCAGTCCATGGTTGACTCATGTCCAAGAATTAAGACCAGACATCTTTTTTTCTGTCTTTTTTTCTCAGTAAGGTGCCTAACTACTTGTGATACTTTGTGACAAATGAGTCTCTCTCTTTTTAAAATAGTCTTTATAATGAACCCTTAGAATATTGTTTTGAAATATTTCTCTAAAATTTCTCCCATAGGGTAATAAAGCCTTATTTATGCTAAAATTGGCTTCTCTTCTGAAACCTTAAGTGTACATTATTTTTATATGTGGCATAAAGACTAAGATGTATGATAAAGTAATTGATAATAACAAATATTTAAAAATTTTTAACTTTTTAAAACCTGTAAATACTTTCAAACTGTGAGAGTTCTTTCAAGAATAAGAATACTGCAAAGAACTCCCATATACCCTTTAGCCTAGATATAACTATTAAGATCTTACTCCATTTACTTCATTAATTACCAGACACATAAACAGATAAAAGTATTTATATAAAAATGTGTGTGTGTGTATTCTTGAACCATTTTAAAGTTAGATATACTATCACCCTTTACCTTTAAATACGTTTGTATGAATTTCATTAAGAATAATCATAATTAGTTATCCACTTCAGTTAAAGTAGTATTGGTACATATAATAAATTTAACATAGCTTTATCTTAGATATAATCTGTCATTTGTATTTCAATTTTTGAGTTGACCTAATAATATACTTCATAGCATTTACCCCACTCTCCAATAAAGGATCTGGTCTAGTTCACATATTACACTTGGTTTTCAGGTCTCTTTTGTCGCCTTAAATCTGGACTATTCCAAAACTCTTCATCTTTCATGACTCTGACCATTTTTGAAAAATACAATCATGTGTCTCTTTTTTTAAAATAAAACATTTTCTTGTTTTGTGTTTGTCTAATAGTTCTCATGATTAAATTTATGTTATATATTCTCAGTAGGATGGTGACATAGGTGACGTATCTGGACATACACAATAGTATTTAGCCTCTCATAGTGTTATTAATTTTGAAACATTTAACTTTGAAATACCCAAAGTCTTGCCTGATTTTTCCACTGTATAATTAGTCAGTCTTAATTATTATAACAGTTATACTTATTACCGTTTTTTCTCATGAAACTCATAAGCAGTTTGTGGGGAAATGCTTAAAGATGATGCAAATATCTGGCTCCTCATCAAAATTTAGCAGTCATCGTGGTTGCAAAATGCTAATTTTTCAACTTTAGCACATTCTCCACATTTAACAGTTGGCTTTGAGCAATCTACTATAAACATAGACTCTTCCTTCTTTCCCACTTATTTAGTTATTTATCTATTTATTACTGGTATGGACTCATGAATTTCTTTTTCTACAGTTTATAATTCATTTCAGTACTAAATAATGTTGATAATCAAAGTGCTCAGGCTTGGCAAGAAGGAGCCTATTCACATGGCTTTGTCCTTTTGGTATTCCCCTCTTCCTTTATGAGATCTTTTCTACTTCATCTTATACTTACCCTGTTCTACCCCAGAATCAGTCAAGGAGTCAGAGTTCCCTTACAGATGACTAGTACTAGAGACCAAGACCTAGGAACTGGACATGCGAATTTGGAATGTCTTTGCTTACTGATGCTTAAAGAAGAGCTAGGAAATACAATATATGCATATATATAGACAAATACATTCACCAACTTGCAAATATGCACATATACTCATATTTTATACATAGGCATATATTCATGCATATATATCCACATTTCAGAAATTATGAATTCACCAATTCCAATTTACCACCAAAGGATACTTTATTCCCTGTTCTCGTCCATATTTTATGTCTCTTCTTTCTCAGTGAAAAGCCTAGATCCCAACAACATCAACATAGGTATTTATTTGTTCATGCATTTGTTCACTTTTTCTATCCAAAATTGTTTCAGAATTGATTTACATATCACAAAATTATTTTAATTAGAACAAATGAAATACCTTTGCTCAAGTATAGCTCTACTTATTTTTTATACTTTGGTCTTTTATTTCCATAGTCATAGGAGGTATAAAAAGGTTTAGGTTCTATCAAATTCCAAAACCTGTACTCCTCTCCTTCACAATATTGATGCATAACATTGGCTCTGGAATATTTTCTGGAATATTTTTCTGAAAATATTTTATTTTCTCAAGGAAATAAATTGAGAATGAAGAAAACCACCCTCTTCCTTATGTTAAGTATGAACATTAATTTTGAAAGGTATAAGGTTGGAATTGGTTTGAGAAAAGGGTGTCGCCAAGAACGCATCCTCAAAAGCCTCAGAAATGAGATACTGATGTATACAAATCAATTTATAATTTTATAGCATTTAAAAATTTTAACTTGCCCTTTGATTTGCTATCAGAATATAGTACAACCTCTTATACTTGACCACTTCTCTACATTGACCATATCCTTAAGTTGATCTAATTTTCATAGATTAGATTTACCACATGTACAATTCAGTAGAGTAGGCCTAGTTCTTTATGTTCCCCATCTCCATATGTTGACAGTTACAGTCCCTTGGGTGGTCAACTTACAGAGGCTCTAGTGTATATATTGCTTCAGATCTAGATTGCTGGAGAAGCAAGAGTTTGCTCACATATAAATAGGGATGGAATAATTTAAATACAGATTGCCAAGATTTTGCATATAGAAGAGGAAATACTACATTTACTAGTATAATAAAGGAAGTTACCATGAAGTAACATTTCCTAAAGCATGATTCTTGTGATACTAATTACCTGGCAGCATTATCACGAATACTTAAAATTAGATTTATAGTCAAGTAAATTTGGAAAATTCACTGTAAAATAGACTAAACATGTAGAAATTTTTCTCTAAGAATCATTAGGATCTTTATTTTGATAATATAAATTGTTATTGCCAATAGGAAATACAATCACCAGGACACTATACCAGAGTTGAAAATGAATTATAAGCCTACCTCAGAGATATTGCAGTTTTGATTCAAAGCCACCTTAGTAAAGCAACTTTGCAATAATGTAAGTCACACAAGTATTTTGTTTTTTTCATTACATAGAAAAAGTTATGTTTATGCTATCCTATAGTGTATTAAGGCAAAGGAATTATATGTATCTACCTTAATTAAAAATGTTTTATTGCTAAATAATATAATATTATCAAGCATCTGAACCTTCAGGGAATTGTAACCTTTGCTGATAAGTGGGTCTTGCTTCAGTGTTGACAGCTGCTGACTGATCAGGTTGCTGAAGGTTGGGATGGCTGTAGCAAATTAATAAAAGAAGACAAAAATGAAGTTTGCTACATCAAACTTCATAAAAGATTTTCCTTTTTCCTTTCATAAAAGATTTATTGGCATTTTATCCACAGTAGAACTTCCTCCAAAATTGTGTTAGTTCTCTCAAACCTAGTGCTGCTTTCTCAGCTAAGATTATACAATATTCTGAATGTTTTTGTGGTGATTTTAGCAATGTTCAGAGCATCTTCATCAGGAATAAAGATGTTGTTTCTTCCATCTTAAGAAATAACTTTCTTTACTCATCCATAAGAAGCAACCAACTTCTCATCTGTTCAAGTTTTATCATTCTAAGAAACCACTTTTTCTGACCAAACCTAAGAAACAACTCCTCATCTTTTTAAGCAATTCAGTCACATCTTTAGTGTGTACTTCTTATTCTAGTTCTTTTCTTATTTTCACCACATCTATAGTGACTTCTTTGAACCCTTCTAAGTTACCCATGAAGTTTGGAATCTTCTAAATTACTGTTAATGATATTTTCACCTCGTCTCATGATTCATGAATGGTCTTAGTAGCGAGTAGAATGGTGAATCCTTTCAAAAATAGTTTCTCTTTACTTTTCTCAGATGGCCCAAAGGAATCACTATCTATCACTGTCACACTGTTTATCATCATATTCTTACAAAACCTGCATTTCTTAAATAATAAGACTTAAAAAATAAAAATACTCATTGATCCATGGGCTAAAGAATGAATGTTGTGTTAACAGGTATGAAAACAATATTAATCTTGTACATCTCTATCAGAGATCTCGAGTGACCAGGTACATTGTCAATGAGGACCAGTATTTTGAACAAATCTTATTTTTCTGAGTAGTAGGTCTCAACGGCAGGCTCAAAATATTCGGTAAACCATGCTACAGACTATAACTATAATCCAAGTTTTGTTGTTCTATTTATAGAGAATAGGCAAAGCAGATTTAGCATCATTCTTAAGGACCCTGGGATTTTGAATGGTAAATAGGCATTGACTTCAACTTGAAGTCACTAGCTACATTATTCCCTCACAAGAGACTCAGCCTGTCCTGTGAACCTTTGAAGCTGGGCATTGACTTCTCTTATTTAGCTATGAAAATCCTAGATGACATTTCCTTTCAATAGTTTTGTCTAGAGTGAAAATACGTGTTTAGCATAGTTATATTCATCAGTGATTTTAGCTCGATCTTCAAAATAACTTGCTGCAACTTCTATATCAGCGAATGCTGACTCACCTTGCACATTTATGTTCTAGAGATGGTGTCTTTCCTTAAACCTCATGAATCAACCTCTGCGAGCTTCAAACTTTTCTGCTTCCTCAACTCCCTCAGCCTTCATAGACTTGCAGAGAATTAGGACTGTGCTTGGGATTCACTTTTGGCCCAAGAAAATGTTGTGGCTCATTCGATTTTCTCTCAAAACCATTAAAGCTTTCTTCATGTGAGAAATCAGAACATCTCTTTTTCTTATCATTCACACATTCACTGAAGTAGATTGAAGGTAATGAAATGAAAATTTCATTACCTTCAATAAGGTTCCTTTTGCATTCGCCACTTGGCTAACCATTAGGCAGTACAGGCCTACCTCTCAGCCTGTCTCAGTATTTGACATGGCTTCCTTACTGAACATAATCATTTTTAGCTTTCGATTTAAGGCAAGAGGCATGGGACTCTTCATTTCACTTGAACACTTAGATGTCATTGTAGGATTACTAATTAGCCTAATTTTGATATTGCTATGTATCAGGAAATAGGGAGGATAACGGAGAGGGAGAGAAGCAGGGCAACAGCTGATTGGTGGAATAATTAGAAAAGACACAACACTTAACTGATTATGTTCACCACATTATATGGGCACTGTTCATGGTGCCCCAAAAGAATTACAGTGGTAACATCAAAGATCACTGTTCCCAGCTCAGTTATTATATGAACAGATATAATAATAGTTACAAATTTGAAATATTGTGAGAATTACCAAAATGGGACACAAGGCCCATGAAGTGAGAACATGCTGTTATAAAAATAGTGCCAAGGGACAAAAGGTTGCTACAAACGTTCAGTTTATAAAACACAGTATATGCAAAGCCCAATAAAGGGAAGCACAATAAAGTAAAGTATGACTATATTTGTCTATAGATTTTCTCATGCCACAGTACTAATAGTTAAAATAACACACTTTGAGGAATGCTTCCATAAAATAATATAGGGAAAGGTTTTTATTTATTTCTTCTGGTGGAGAGATAGACTACAGTGCTGGTCAAACTGGCCCATGTTTAAGAATTCTTGGGATAAGGATAACATGGACTGGTTATCTGGGATACCAAAAACTTAGAGACACAGGAGTTGGATTTTATCCAAGAAAGAGGGCCAAAGCTGAAAGCCAGAGAAGTTCCACATGTCATCAGGTCTAAGGACTGGAAACAAGAAGCTGAAAGCTAAAGAATTAGTAAAAATAGAAACAGAATGAGAAGACAGACCCTTTCCACAAAAGTGGAAATTAAATAGGTCATAGGCTTCAAACATAAATGAGGAAAGAGGAATAAAATCTACTTAAATTAGGTTGAAACCCCTCAGTACATGAATGATTTGGCTTGAATTAAAGGAAAAAGGTCAAGAAAGTATTGCTGTTCTATGAGATGAGAAGCTGCATTTTACTAACACTAATAGTTGCTTTCTGGCCACTTACATCCAGGGTGGCAAAAAACATCTTACTCACCACAGCCTTCCTGAGAGAGAAACCACTCGAGGGCATTAGCAGTCACTCATTGGCAAAGAACCACACCTTATGTTCCAGAACACATGGATCTGAACTCAAGCAATGTGAATAGGAACAGAAATAACCAAGATTTCACAAACCCAGACATTGTACTATCAAGTCTGAACTATAAGTACTGCAGTTAGGGAGATGCAAACTCCCTGCTCCTGCTTGAACAGGCTATAGATGACAAGAAAAGGCAACAAGCACCTGGAAAAAGGCATTTCCATTGGCCATTCCTGAAGTCTTGCACCAGTTCCCGAGCAAGGAGAGCCCAGGATTAACAACAGAACCATTCTCTAGTCAGATGAGTTCACACTTAATTACTTTAAATGTAGAGTATGGAGATTGTTCCAGAGAGTGAGGTTAGTCATTTCCTAGTTTTCTTTCCATTTTATAAGATTCAAAAAAATTACCATAGTAGGTGATTTCAGGTAAATGTTATGTACTATACACTGTCAAGGACAGTCTAGTGACCAGAAAACAGAAGCCATGCTGGCCATTTGCCTCTTCAAGAGAAGACTGAACAAGGCTACCACATCATATATGCTACCTATGCATTTCTGAGAGAGACCCTTGCTTTACCTGTTGGCAAAGGCAGATCCACTGCTAGAAATACCCATTCTTGTGATCATAAAGCACACAGGTCATCAGCAGTCGAGCCACCCTGGAAGTAGGTAGTTCTTAAGCCTCCTAGGACTACTCCCTAACTGATTGTGTCCAAGCCATGGTTACCCCTTCAAAGAGCTAGAGCAATTTGCAAAAAAAAAAAAAACCAAGTTAGCCCTTTGAGGCTTAAAATACACAAACAACAATAACAAGGGAATGGTGTAAACAATCTTCCATACGTCTATGCCATGGCAGGTTCACAGGTAGAATGTGGCAGTGGCACCAGGCAGGCTGACTTCCACTCATGGCTCTGCCACTTCCAGGCTGGAAGAATATGGGGACTTTATTTGCCTTTTCTACAATTACTGTGTTCTTACCACATGGTCTTCTTTTAAATGACTAAAATTGTGTCTTTCCCAACTCGAGGTCTTTGCATGTGCTGTTTTTCTACAGAGAGCACTCTTGAGTAGCTGGTCACATAGCTGGCTACTTCTCGTCCTTTCAGCTCTTACCTCTTTCAGAGGCCTCTGATCCTGATCCTAGATCATCTGGTGCCATTTCCTCTGTCACAGTACCCTTTTATATTGTCTTTACAGGAGTTATAACAATCTACACCAGCATATTTATTTTGTTGATTTACTTGTTTGTGGTTTATCTGCCATACTCTTAGCATACATGAAGGCAAAGACATTATTGTTCATTAAAATACATCTGTTGCCTTTGTCTTAGTTTGTTCAGGTAACTATAACAAACACCATAAACTGAGTGCTTTATAAATAGCAAAACTTTATTTCTCACAGTTCTGGGGTCTGGGAAGTCCAAGATCAAGACACTGGCAGGTTTGGTATCTGATGAGGAGCCACTTTCTGATTGATAGGTGGCCTTCTTTTCTCTGTGTTCTCAGATGGCAGAATCTCTGACACATGGAGGTTAAATATATATTTGTTGAATAAATGAGAATGATAACAGTACCTTCCAGACTTGTTTTTGAAATAAAATGAATAAACCATAGAAGAAAATCTAACTTAACTCCTAGCCCATAGTGGATATCAGTAGATGTTAATGCCTTCCATTAAATGCAGCACCCCTTGAATAAAAACTTCGAAGACATTGAATTTCTAAAACTAAAATTTAAATGGAGTCCTAAAAGATTAACATTGATATTTGGGAACTTTCTAAAAGGAGGGGAATATTATTTTTAAATATATAATTATATCTTAAAATATTCCAATAATCCAAGTTAGTATTATTACCTTTTCTCTCCCATTTTCTTATTTTTTTAAAATGAGTAACAGAATGTTAAGAATACAAGATATATCACAGTAAAAAATGTTAACCATACTATTTGACAAGCTGTGAATTAGAGCCAGACTTCTGATCTTCCAGCCTGTGCTAATTATTGTTTTATCCAATAAAAATATACAATTCCATTTTCAAAGATGGAGCTACATTTCACCAGGGCTAAAACACATAAATTCCACCTCCTTTTCCCCTTTCAGGAAGCTTGCTACAAATGGTTCTCCTTTGCTCTAACTCTCCACCACAATAGTTTTGTCTTTACAGAAAAGATATCCTGATGAAGATCATCTAGTGAGAGACAAACATATTGTTACTCTAGCAGCTATTAGAATTGCAGGTTTACCTGTTAAATAGTGATTTCTTCCTTGGTCACTTTTCATAGATAAAGAGAGTCAGTTTATCTTATGGAAAAATAAACTGAAGAAAATAAACTACACCATTTGTTAACCATGTGGTCTTAAAATCCTTAGGTGGGGGGAAATGCAATAGTTCTTATTCGCTGTTTCACTTTCAGTGATTTCAAATACCCACAGTAAACTTTGGTCCAAAAATATTAAATGGCACATTCTAGAAATAAATGACTCATGTTTTATAACAAATTGCATGCCATTTTGAGTAGGAAGATGAAATCTCATTTTGTTCTACTCTGGCCCGTCTGGGACAGGAAACATCTGGTATCTACATGCTGTGTATGCGTCCTACCCTATAAGTTGCAACTGTACAGGAAAAAAGGTAGTTCAGTACTATCCACAGTTTCAGTTCAGTACTATTCACTGGGGGTCTGAAGGTGTCCACTATGGCTGGCAGGGATTACTGTATAAAACTCAGAATCGAGAGATTTTCTGTTTCAAAATAAAAATGGACCAAAGAAATTATTGTACAATCCTTTAGTTTACAAGTGATAAAACTGAAGGCTCAAAAAAAAAAAAAACAAAAAAACTGAAGGCTCAAAAAATTAGGTGAATTCCCAGGTAGATGCAAGCAACTGACCCAGTCCAACATTCATCATTCGGGTTGCAAAGTCCATACTGATCTACTTCCATAATTTCTTTCCTTCCTCTTGGCCTAGTTTTCCCTCACAATGCCTTTTCTCAAGCTCCTTGCTGTTCAACTTTTGCTCTGGGATGAGATTCTTTACCAGATGGCCCTAAGAATTAAAATCATTCTTGAAAATTTTGTATTGCATGTTTCCATTATTGCTAATAATATGTGCTTGTTTTGTTTTTGTTTTGCCCTCACTCACATGCTATGGAGACATTCACTCCAAAATAAATTTTCAATCAAGACCATTCTCCTCTGAGCGTCCAGGAATAAGCAGTCTTTAGACCCAAAGAGGACAAGAACCGTCTCATTTGTCTCTGTGGATTTCTCTTAGCCAAGGCATTAAAGTTAGACAAAAAAAAAATAAACTAGTGCAGCCTGGGCTACCAACTGGACACCTATTACCCAGTGCACACACTTTTCCACATACACGGAAAGCAATTCTTCCATAGGAGGTCAAGGAATCCTTGAGGGGAGGAGCATATAATTGTAACAGACCTAATTAACCCTAACAGGATCCTCTGTTCTTTCCATTCATTTAGAAGGCAGAAGAGGGAGCAGCAGAAATACTTCCTCCAAGGAAATTATGCCCAGTGGTAAAACAGTGACTTTCCCAGCTTAACTTCCAGAATTAGAAAAACTACACATGCTCCCTCAATAGAGGGAGTAATAGATATAGAAGGGCTTCTTCAGTCAACCAATCATTTAGGGCCTACAAAGTGCTGGGGGCTGTGCCAGAGATCAGAGCACCAGAGACAAACAGGACAGCAGGTTCTGAGCTCCATCAAAGGGCTGTACACAGTGTGTGCACCAACCCAGACCTTGGCTGTCTCTGTCATCAGGAACAAGTCCCCACCTTCAACAGAAACTACTTCTGTAGTTACCAACTATTTTACCAGGTACCTACTTTTCCTGTTACTACTATGTTCTGAGAACCATATTAGGCTTACACAAATATCCTTAGCCTTATCCTCAAATAATATTCAGAATAGGTGAGGAGCCAAGAAACATAGAGATACTTAAGATAAATTAGTATAGAAAGATAGTCATATCTTCTACTGTTCTGGAATATTCTACATCTTGATCTAGGTAGAGGTTACATGAATTTTATGTAAGTTTGTGTATAATAGATTATCATCAAAGTATGTACTTAAAATCTGTGTAGTATTTAAAGATTTTAAAAAAGAGAAATTATTTATTTTACATTTATGTATATCCTCATTAAACTCCCAGAATAATTTGAACCTTTTTTCAAATATAAGCACAATTACCAGATTACAAAATAAATAAGAGAAAGAACTGGAGGAAAGAAAAATAAAGGCAGGAAATACAAATAAGAAGCCAGAGTTAATGCTATTACCCCTCAAATACATGCCATGAAGTCTTACTTGTTACTTGTGGTGGGCTGCAATCCTGGCTCCGAGCCTATGAAAAGAGGGAGACATGACTCACAATGACCACAAGATAAAAACAAAACAGCAGCTCAGGAGAGGCCCAGCTATTCCTGGTTTTGAGGATTGAGAGGCATTTTTCCCAGGGGCTTGCATGAAAAGGACACTGTAAAATGTACCAAGCTATGGCCCCGATAACATCCATACAATAAATTCAATAATGTTTTTGCAGGGTTGTTTCTTATAAAGTTTTTTTTTTTTTCAATGTGGGTTAGTGGTATAATAACAGGAAAAACAATTATCTAGAGGCCAAAATGGAACAGACCAGGCTAGGAAGTTTTCTTTGAGTAGAATATTCTGTTAGTTTTAAAGCAGAGGAGTAGTGATGTGTCCTGGGGAAATTCAGAAAGACTTCATTAAAAAGGAGATATTCACCTGGGCTTTGAACAAAGATCAGAAGCCATGATCCAAGTTGACAAGAATGATGAGGTCATTTCTGGGAGTAGACAGGAACACATGTAGACCAAAAAGTGGAAGAAAGAATGTAAAGAAAACAAACAGTTCAGGTTGGTTTAGGATGAAAACAATGGGCAAGAACACTGAAAAGGTAAGTGGAGGCCAGGCATGGGAAAAACTATAGGCCAGGCGAAGAGGTTAATTCTTTATCTCAGAGATAAAGGGTAGAGGGGCACTAAAATATTTCAGGCTTTTGGACAGAATGATATTTTCATAAAAGCTGTTAATATTGAGGGAGATTCATCTGAGTACCTTTCCCCGTATTGATCAGAAAAGCCTGAAGGAAAACAAGCTAGTAGGCTCTCCCCCAAGGAATAGATGATGACTCTTCGAGGAAACATGGATGTATCCTCAATTTACCTGTACACAGGTTAAAGGAATGGCTGAAGATCATTGTTTCAAAGGCCATAATGAACCCACATCTACAACCACCAGAAAAGTTCGTTCTCTCTCCTGGGCCATGGTTTAAATTTAGGGTGTGGTTTGAAATTACAACAAAAAGCAGCTAAGGAAACCAGGAAGGAAGCTTTGGATCTTTCTCAAAGCAACATGGAAAAGAAGGGAGAAATGAAAAACAAAATATCTTGAGGGGGGATTGGAAAAGATGACCTACTTGTGGCGCTAAACACATATAAGGCAAGGAATGTTTATGCACAAGCTGGAGAGCAAGGCTGCCTCCCTGGCCTCCCCACTGGAAAGGAAAGATGTTGCATAGACCTATATAAAGGGGGCATCACTCCCTCACAAGACTTGGGTTTCTAAATAGAGGAACTCTCAGGAGTTCCAACTGCCCTTTCTTTAAAGAGTAAGGCTATCTCCTGCTGTCTCTGGATCCAAGGACTGCTAATAGCCTTTTGGAGTACCCCATGTTTGGCTCCTTCATTTTTTTGCTATGTTTGCAAAGTCAGCATATCTCACAATCACACGCACTGTTCTGAGCCATGGACGAAACCCTCAGATACCTTTTGGAATGCCTTTGTGTCTCTTTGTGTGCCTTAACTGCCGGGATAGCCATGGTGAACCTCCTGTTCAGTCCCTGAGGAAAATTAAACAAATACAAAGGCATTAGAAACTTTCTTCTATCCTGACCTGGTGATTAATAATGTGTATATTGTTTCCTGTTTTGAATAGTTTACCCCATCTTTGAAAATAATCATAATAAGAGGCTCTATTTGCTGTCCAAAGGGGCTTCCAAAAAGCTGAGACATACTGTCTCAGACTAGAAATAACATCCACTCCTAGTCTTTTGAAGCCCAGGTTCTTTCACTGGTAGCTGAGAGATAATGCCATGCCATAGTGCCTGTGTTCTCTAGTTCGCCATCTGGTAAAATGGTCTGTAGGTTAAACACTTCTGGTGCCATGGAAAAGCACTTGATTAAGAATTAAAAAAAAAAAAAAACCCTAAATTTTCATTCCAACTCTACCATTTACTATTATAATGACACTGGGTAAATGCTTGCTTTTCTCTGATTTTTCAGCTATAAAATGAGACTTCCAATCCTTTTCCTCTACATCCTATGGGTTAGTAGAGAGAATTGAATCTAGATCATGGAGAACATGAATAACTTTGTAACCATAAAGCCAGTACATACCAGCAAGAGCAATCACTTTTACCTTAGTGGAGTTTTGCTATGAAAGTTTAGAAAATCTCTGCTTGGAGAGAAACATTCGTGGTGGGATAATTTCTACAGGGTCTCGGATCTTTGTTGACAGGAGATTCTTCATGTGACAGTCTCAGTATGAGGATTTCCTCTTTTCATCACTAGACTGTGATGTTACTCTGCCTCTTTGAGTGTGGGAGTTGGTGGAGATGATGGAGCCAGGAACTCTGGTAATACATCAACCCTGAGGGCAGTTCTCCCTTGTAACTTCACATCTTACGTAAGGTAAATGATGAAAAAAGTTTCTTTCTCTTAACATTTGTACATTGGCCCATTTCTGTTCTCCCAGCCATGTAGATATGCAGACTGGGAAGAGAGCCTGGAGATTATGTTAAGGCAGCCCTTGCATGTGAAGGATGACCAAAGGGCAGTTCTGAGGCTAAGGGACTCATACAGAGGTAGCTAGCCTGCTAGCCAACTGGGCTCGTACGGTTTTCAAGCTCACAGATAGCTAGGTCTAAACTTAGCTGAACTTATGAGACTCTGAGTAGCTCTGAGATAGCTAGTCACCTTCCTATGACTTTGTTTACTCATTTAAAAATAGATATGGAAAATGATCCTACTTCAAAGGGCTCTGAGGTAGTGTGAGCAAGAAGAGACAGGGCCTTGACAATTTACATTTCTTCATAAGCACTTTTCATTATTGCCATTTAATTAGAATAAAAATGTTTGAATTAAAGTCAAAGTTTTAGGATGATTTTAAACCTGTAGTTAGCTTATCTATATGCATTATATATAATACATATATTATATGACATGTAATGTATAGTACATATAGTTATATGCACACATAATAATAAAATGATTGTGTAAAATTTGATAATACAGTAGAACTTCCGTAGTTAACCAACTCCCTACCCTGACCACCTCCTTAAGTTGACCTAATTTTTATAGGCAGTAAAGTACATGTATTTATCAGTACAGCAGGCCTAATTCCTTTGACCACCTTTTTACGTTGACCAGTTAGTTATGATTCCTTGAGAGGTCAACTTAAAGAGGTTCTACTCATATTTATGATACATGCAACATAGTTATAACATATTGATGTCTTAGTAATACACATAATAAATATGTAATATATTCCCAGTAGCTAATATATATACACAGTTACATATTATATACATTTTAAATATATACAATGTGCTATAGACATTGAAGACATAATTATTATTACCAATATTTTGCTGAAAATTCAAAATAAGAATCTAAATTATTAAAAATTTTAATTAATACATTTTATTTTTAGAGCATTTTTCAATTTAATTTTTATTAAATTGTAACTGTATACATTTATGGGCTATAATATGATGATGTGATATACAATGTGGAATGCTTCAACCAAACTAACATAACCATCACCTCACTTTTGTGGTAACACATTTATAATATACTCTTAGTTGTTTTAAAATGTACCCTTGCATTGTGTACATTAGGTGAGATTCCACCAAATACCCTCTCCCCTCCTCCTTTCCATCCTCTCCCATAATTCTTTTTGGATTGTCTTTGTGTTTTATCATTTGTATGAATGTGTAAGTGTTTATATATTAGTTTCATAATAGTACTGAGTACATTGGATACTTTTTTTCTCCATTCTTGAGATACTTTACTAAGGAGAATTTGTTCCAACTCCATCTAGGTAAACATAAAAAATGTAAAGTCTCCATCTATTTTATGGCTGCATAGTATTCCATGGTGTACATATACCACAATTTCCTTATCCATTCATGGGTAGATGGACACTTAGGCTGCTTCCACGATGTGACAATTGTGAATTGGGCTGCAATAAACATTCTGGTGTAAGTGTTTTTGTTGTAAAATGATGTTGGTTCATCTGGGTAGATACCTAGTAATGATATTTCAGGATCAAATGGTAGGTTAACTTTTAGTTCCTTGAGAATTCTCCATACTTCTTTCCAAAAAGACTGTATTAGTTTGCAGTCCCACCAGCATAGAAGTATTTCTTTCTCTCCACATCCATGTCAACATCTGCAGGGTTTTTGTGATGTGGCCTAATCTTACTGAAGTTAGGTGAGATCTAAAAATGGTTTTGATCTGCATTTCTCTGATGATTAAAGATGATGAGCATTTTTTCATGTGTTTGTAGGCCATGCACCTGTCATCTTCATAGAAGTGTCTGTTCAAGTTTCTTGTCCACAAAGAAATGGGGTTCTTCATTCTATTCTTATTGATTAGTTTGAGTTCTCTGTGGATTCCAGGTGTCAGACTTTTGTCAGAAACATAATCTGCAAAAATCTTCTCCAGTTTTGAAGGCTGTCTGTTTGCTTTACTTGCACTACCCTTAGATATGCAGAAGCTTTTGATCAGATCCCAGTAATATACTTTTTTGGTGTTGCTTCAATTGCCGGGGGGGGGGGGGGTTCTTTCGCATAGAATATTTTCCCAGGCCAATATCTTTAAGCATTTTTCCTGCCTTCTCTTCTGGTATTTTGATAGTTTCTAGAGCAGTTTTATGCCTATACCTATCTCCACATGCACACAAGCTCCCCTGCTATCACCATCCAGCCAGCACAACAGTAAAATATGAGTTATAAATGATGAACTTACATTGACATCTCATTACCCAAAGTCCATAGTTAATATTGAGTATTGGCATTATACATTCTGCGGATTTTGACAGTTGTATGATCACATATCAACCGTTTTACTATTATATAAAGTAGTTTCACTGTCCTAAAAATGTGCTTTGCCCTATCTATTCATCCCTTTCTCCCTTCAATCCAGAAGTACCTCTGATCTTTTTATCATCTGCATAGTTTTGCCTTATCCAGAATTTCATATAGTTGGAATCATATACTATGTAGCATTTACAGATTGGCTTCCTTCACTTGTATATGCATTTAAGGATTTTTCATATCTTTTCAAGGCTTGGTAACTCATTTTTTTTTTTTTTAGCACTGAATAATGTATCATTGTCTGGATGTACCACAGTTTATTTATCTACTCACATACTAAAGCATATCCTGGTTGCTTCCAACTTTTGGCAATTGTGAATCAATCTGCTATAAACATCTTTGTGAAGGTTTTTGTGTGGACACAAATTTTTAATTCATTTGGGTAAATATCAAGGAGCACAATTCCTGCATATGGTAAGAATATATATGGTTTTGTAAGAAACTGCCAAATGTCTTCCTAAGAGGCTGTCCTGTTTTGCATTCCTACTATCAATGAATGAGATTCCTGCTGATTTACATTCACACCAGTGTCTGTTCTCAATGTTTTGGATCTGGCCATACTAATAATAAGTGTGTATCTCATTGTTGTTTTAATTTGCAATTCCCTAATGATATATGATTGTAGTGTCTTTTCATATACTTAGTATCTGCCTATCTCTGGTATGGTGGCTGTTCAGGTCTTTTGCCCATTTTTATTTGGGTTGTTTATTTTCTTAATGTTGAGTTTTAAGAAGTTCTTTGTATATTTTGAATAATAGTTCTTTAGCAGGTATGTCTTTTGCAAATATTTTCTCCCAGTCAGTGGTTTCTCTTCCCATGTTGCTCACATTGTCTTTCACAGATCAGAAGGTTTGAGTTTTAATGAAGTCCAGATTATCAATTATTTCTGTCATGTATTATTCCTTTGGCATTCTATCTAAAGAGTCATTGTCATACCCAAAAGCCATCTGGGTTTTCTTCTCTGTTATCTTTTGGGAATTTTATAGTTTTGCATTTTTTTATTTAGCTCTATGATATATTTTGAGTTAATTTTTGTGAAGGGTGTGAGGTCATCGTCTAGATTAAATTTTTTTTGCATGACAATGTCCATTTGTTACAGTACCATTTATTGAAAGACTATCTTTATTGTAATGTATTATTTTTGCTCCTTTGTTAAAGAACAGTTGAACGTATTGATGTAGAACTATTTCTGGACTCTCCCTATTGATCTATTTGTCGATTCTTTTGCCAGTACTACACTATCTCAATAATGCAGCTGTATAGCAAGTCTCAAAGTCAGATAGTATAAATAAATACTATTTATTTATCCTCCGACTTCATTCTTCTTCGATATTGAACTGGCTTCTCTGGATCATTCTCCTCTCCATATGAACTCTAGAATCAATTTGTTGATATGCCCATAGTAACCTGCTAGGATTTTGCTTGGGATTACACTGAGTCTATACATCAAATTGTGAAGAACCAATACCTTGACAATATTGACTCTTCTTGCTTATGAACATGAAATATCTCTCTATCTAATGTTTCCTTGATATCTTTAATCAGTGTTTCATACTTTTCTTCATATAGTTCTTACACATATTCTATTAAACTTATACCTCCATATTTCATTTGTTTGGGTAACAATGTAAATGGTATTTTGTTTTTATGTTCAAATTCCACTTGTTTATTATTTACATATAGAAAAGCAATATACTTTTGTGTATTAATTCTTTATCCTTCAACGTATTGATAATAGCTTATTAATTCCAGGAGTGTTTTTGTTAATTCTTTCAGAATTTTTACATAAATGGATTAAGGCATTCATAAAC
The DNA here is from genome assembly GCA_963573935.1 of Arctocebus calabarensis. NCBI lineage: Eukaryota > Metazoa > Chordata > Mammalia > Primates > Lorisidae > Arctocebus > Arctocebus calabarensis. Next base: position 45,329 of record CAUYON010013490.1, read on the forward strand.
ACAGTTTTACTTTCTGCCTTCTTAATCAGTATACTTTTTATTTCCTTTACTTTTCTTCTTGCATTAGCTAGAACTCCTAGTGTGACGTTGAAAAGCCATGGGGATAGGGGACATCCTACCATATTTCTGATCTTTGCTGGAAAGCTCGAAGTTTCTCATCACTCAGTATAATATTAGCTATGGATATTTTATAGGTGTTGTTTATTAAGTTTAGGAAGTTCCCCTTTATTTTTATTACTGAGAGTTTTTATCATGACATGATGTTGGATTATATCAAATATTTTTTCTGCATCTAGTGATATGATCATGCAGTTTGTCTTGTTTGCTTTGTTGATGTTATAGATTACATTAATCATTTTTTGTATGTTGAACCAGACTTGCCAACTTGTGAAAAATTCCAATTGATTGTGGTATGTCATTCTTTTTATATGTTGCTGGATTCAGTTTGCTAATATTTTGTTGAAAAAATTTGAACCTATGTTCATGTGAGATATTGGTTTTTAATGAATTATTTTTTCTTTGAAATGTATTTTGTTTTAGCTTTAGGGTAAGCTTGGGCCCCTAGAATAAATTTGGAAGTGTCTCTTCTAATCCTACCTTCTTGAAAGATTAGGATCCTACATTTTCTTCAGATTATAGAGATTATTAATATTCATTTTTTTAATGTTGGTATAATTCACAAGTGATCATATCTGGGCTCAATGCTTCCTCATTTGAGAGGTTATTAATTAATGATTATATTTCTTTTCTAGATGTAGGCCTATTCAGACTACCTATTTCTTTTTGTGTGAATTTTGGTGGATTGTGAGTTTCAAGGAATTGGTCTAGTTCATCTAGATTATCAAATGCGTGGGCATAAATTTGTTTATAGTATTTATTAAACTTTTAATGTCCATAGGATCTGTACTGACCTTCCTTCCTTCCTTCCTTCCTCCCTCCCTCCCTCCCTCCTTCTCTCCCTCTCTTTTCTTTTTTCTCTTTCTCTCTCTTTCTTTCTTTCTCTCTCTCTCTCTCTCTTTCTTTCTTTCTTTCTTTCTGACAGGATCTCACTCTGTTGCTTGGGCTAGAGTGCAGTGGCCTCATAATAGCTCATTGCAACCTCAAACTCCTGAGCTCAAGCAATCCTCTATTTTTAGCCTCCTGACTACCTGGGACTATAGACAGGCATGACCAGGCCTAACTAATTTCTTTCTTTCTTTCTTTCTTTTTTTTTTTTCCGGTAGCAACATGGTCTTATGTTGCTCAGGCTGATCTTGAACCTCTGGTCTCAAGTGATCCTCCAATTTTGGCCTCCCAAATTGGTTATATCACAGGCATGAGCCACTGTGCCTAGCTCCCTCTTTCATTTATGATAATTTAATTTGTATCTCCTCTCGTTTTCTTAGTTAGCCTGGCTAGAGTCAAACAATCATCTTTTCATGTTGGTTTGATTTTGTCTAATGATTTCTTATTGTCAAATTCATTGATTTTTGCTCAAATTTTTATTATTTCTTTACATCTAGTTACATTTGGTTCAATTTGATCTCCTTTCTCTATTGATAGCTTTCTGTACTGGAAATTAAGATGATTGATTGTAGATAATTATTTCTTTTCTAGTGTTTTCATTCAATGCTATGCATTTCCTGCTAAGTACTATTTTTTGCTTCATCTCAAACATTTTGTTAAGTTGAATTTTCTTTTAATTCAAAATAGTTTTTAATTTCTCTTGCTATTTCTTCTCTGAATCTGTGTTATTTAAAAGTGTGTTGTTTAATCTCCAAGTGTTTGTGGCTTTTCTGACTATCTTTTTGTTATTGGTTTCTAGTTTAATTGCACTATAATTTGAGAGAACACATTGTATAATTTCTATTCTTTTAAATTTGTTAAGATATATTTTATGGCCCAGCATTTGGTCTATCTTGGTAAATATTCCATGTAAGCTTGAGAAGAATGAGCAATCTACTATTTTTGGATGAAAAGGGTGAAGAAATCTATAGACATCAATTATATCCAGTTGGTTGATGGTGCTGTTGAATTCATTCTTGTCTTTACTGGATTTTCTGCCCACTTGCTCTGTTAATTTCTGAAAGAAGAATCTTAAAGTTTCCACTGTGACTGTGGGCTCATCTCCTTCACCTTGTAGTTCCATTAATTTTGGCCTCACATGTTTTGCTTTCTCTTGTCAAGGATCTTGTTAAGGATCACTATGTCTTCTTGGAGTATGGATGCCTTAATAAAGAGGGGATGCTATGCCCCTCTTCGCCCCCAGCTTTCTTTGCTCTAAAACTTGCTCTATCTGAATACACCTACTTGTACTTTCTTTTGGTTAGTGTAAGCATAGTATGTATTTCTCTTTACTCTTTTTTTTAAGGTTCTTAATATTATAAGTTATATTTTGTTTTTAAAGATGTGTTAACAAGGATATGGATTTAGATTTTTCTTTTTTTTTTTATTGTTGGGGATTCATTGAGGGTACAAGAAACCATGTTACACTGGTTGCATTTGTTGGGTAAAGGCCCTCTTACAATTGTGTTTTGCCCCCAAACGGTGTGGCACACACCAAGACCCCTAGACCTCACCCCCCTCGCTCCTTCCCTCTCTCTGCTCTTGCTTTCCCCACCCCCCCTCATTCTTTCTCTCTCTGCTCTCCCCTTCCCTCACCCCCACTGTGTCAATAATTGTCATTAATTGTCCTCATATCAAACTTGAGTACATGGGATTCCTGCTTCTCCATTCTTGAGATGCTTTACTAAGAATAATGTGT
>CAUYON010013498.1:0-13998 GCA_963573935.1 Arctocebus calabarensis
ACACAAAAATTATGATAAAGTTTATAAAAACAAGGGAAATGGTCTAGGTTAGGACAGCTTATCTTTGATTCATAGGTATGTTTGTAGAAGCAACAAGAATTGAAAGTTCTATTAAAATATAAATCAAAAGACAAATGTTTACATCTTTAGATAGATAGATAGATAGACAAGTAGTGTGAGGTTTGAAGACTCAGAAATCTGTCTGATCAGATACAAATGTTATTTGCAAGGTCAGGTATGACAAATTTTATTTCTGATAACTAATATGTGTTTATTTATCAAAAGTATACTTAATTTAGTAGTAATAAAGAAGTTAATTTAAAGAAGTTAAATTTTTGAATTCTCAAGTATTTATTTACCTGTCGTACAATTTATGGATTACCTAGACTAAATTTTAACTTTTCCTCTGTGATTTCCCTGTGGTTTCTACTGTGGGTTAGAAATCCCACATGTATGTCTCATGTACTTCTCATTTGAGGAAGCCACTAATGGGTTAAACTGGCTTTTGCCTTCACAGAAAAAGCAATAGATTTGGGCAACCCTGAGGCAAACACAAAGACTGTTTTCTGGTCATCTGGGAACAGATACTTTGAAGCTTTTGCAGCCATTGTCTCCCAGGTTCTTGCCTGGAGGCTTCGTCCAGAGGTTGACAAAATATTTTTACATTTTGTCAAATGCCTAAAGATCTTAGCACTGTGGAGAAACAAAGTCAAAGACTCAATTAAGGTTAACTTGTTAAGTACATGAGAAATAGTTCTCCTATAACTCTGTCTCTCCTATTTTTATGTAGATTTTTTAAGACCTAAAAGTAAAAGAGTATTGTGCTGTTTTCCAGGACAGGATATCTGCCACTTAAGTTTAAAGTTAAATAATGAATACTGTAAATCATAGATTAAGTGTGCACATGACTACAAAAGTATATAAGGTAGTCAGAAATAAAGTTAATTGGCTACATGCCACAACAGAGCTTGTAGCCTGTTTCTTGTGCCCTTAACATTGCAGTGCGGATCTACACCAGAGGTAAAGCTATATCCCCTCGCATCTCCGGTCATGCAACATTCTACAGTCATTATTTGGTCGAAACTTCCACTAAATTAAATTTAAGGAACAAAATTGGAGGAACAAAATAATCCCCCTTCTATGCCACAGGAAAGATCATGCAACCAAGTAAAATAATTAAAGGACTTTTGTGAATTCTCGTAAGTTAGAGTTATGGGGAAAAGGGTTCTTTTCTCTTGTGTTGTGAACCTAAGAGAGAAGAGCCTGGAATGTGTGAGGAGCAACGATTCCAGGTTTATGAAGAAAGTTTCTTTGGAAAAAAAAAATAAAACATGGTGGCACCCATGGCTCAGTGAGTAGGACACCAGCCCAATGTAACGAGGGTGGAGGATTCAAACCCAGCCCCAGCCAAACTGCAACAAAAAAGTAGCCTGGTGTTGTGTGAGGCACCTGTAGTCCCAGCCTACTTGGGAGGCTAAGGCAAGAGAATTGCCCAAGCCCAAGAGCTGGAGGTTGCTGTGAGCTGTGATGCAACAGCACTCTATTGAGGGTGACAGAGTGAGACTGTCTCTAAAAAAAAAAAAAAATGAAACAAGTAGAGCAAGAGAGGCAAATGAGACAAAGAGAAAGAAAACAAGTCCCTGAACCCCTGCTTGGTCCCCAACGTTCTCAAAGTCTTTTTTTATTGACCCGAAGCCTGTAGTTTCATTGGGCCAACACAGTACACATCTTGCCTCAGCTAATTTTAGTTGAGTTTCTGTCACTTGCAGCCAATAGAATCCTGATTAATAGTACATATAATAGCTTATAAATGAGCAGCAGTGAGGTTTTATAGGTTTGGTGGAAATAATAAAAAGGAAAATTAAAAATTATGTATCACCTGAAATTATTGTAGGAAAATTAGCCTTGCTGCTGCTATCTCATTTTCTGATTGTTTACCTGCCATTATGTAATATGAAATTATACATGTAGTATATATTATATTATATTATATATTTAAATTATACTAAACCTATTCACAAAGAATTCCACAAATACTGATGTGTTCTATGGAAGTGGGAAGATGTTTCACTATATTTTGAATGAGTGAAGAAAAGAAAAAGAAACAGACTCAACTTTGATCTAGTAGGATTATGATGGCAAGCTTGTATTTTTAAACATAAAAATGTACTGTCCATCTCTGAATAAACCATGGGATGTAATATAAACTGGTATAACAATAGTATAACACAGAACATTTCAATAATAACTTGTTCTTGTACCACTGCAATTAAATTGACTTTGGGTCCTGTGATTCCTGTGTCCTGAATATTCCTCAAAGCTGCGTCTCAGTAATCCACCATCAGTCCTGTCTGGCCCACTGCAGCCAATCCGCCTGCCCCTGCTCATACCCTCGTCCATCTCTCCTTCCCCCTGTAGTCACAGTAGCCTCTTCATAGCATGAATTTAGTCTTGTCACTCCTCTAGTTAAAACCCTGTAATCTGCTCTCCACGCTTGTAAGAACCGAGTGAAAATCCTGTATTGGACCTCAATCTGTTTCCCTTCGTCTTTTTCGACTCGCCTTACTCTGGTGCTTTGTTGCCACCTGTTTTGCTTCCATTCTCCCAGCACCAGAGACCTTCTTTTAGTCCTGCAGATCCAAAGCTCCTTCTCACTCCAAGGTCTTTAAAAAAAAAAAAAGAAAAGAAAGAAAAAATTAACATGTAACATTTTAATGATTTTAATCGTTAAAATGCCAATGGAATGTTTTGTTGTGATTGTTCCATTATTTTGTTCACTACCCATGAAAAAGGAAAAGTATGAATTCTTCTGCTAAGAATTCCACTGAAGACAGTCACTGTTAAATGGAAAAATGCCATTCACTTTGGAAACTGGAACAATAAAAAACTCAGAATATGGATTTATACTTGTAGGATGATTACCAATATATTTGTGATAGTGTGTATCTGTAGACAGTATATGCACACACATATAATACTGAGTAAGTGATACTGAAATATATAACACACTTTACGTTAAGCATGTAATACATGTTATAAATTATTTATAAATATAATATTTAAAATATTTACATGGTGATTATTTTGTGATAACCACTGTTCTAAACACTGTATAGATTTGGCAACATAAATAAAAATTAACTCAGAATGGACCATGCGTTTATCTATTCATATTTATTTATTTATTTATACAGAGTCTCTCTCTGCCTCCCTGGGTAGAGTGCCATGGTGTCATAGCTCACAGCAACCTCAAACTCTTGGGCTCAAGTGATCATCTTGCCTCAGCTTCCCCAGTAGCTAGGACTAATGCCCAGCGAGTTTTTTTATTTTTAATAGAGATGAGATCTCTCTTTTGCTCAGGCTGGTCTCAAATTCCTGAGTTCAGGCAATCTACTGCTTTGGCCTCCTAGAATGTTAGGATTATAGGTGTGAGCCACTGTGCCATGCCTTTAAATAAAAACTTAACTTATAAAACTTTTAGACAAAATATATGGAATTAACAATTTTGTGAATTTCAGTTAGGCAAAAACTTCTCAGATATGATACAAAATATTCGATTGGACAAATTGTATTTTGAAAATTAAAAATTTCTATTTCATGAAAGATACCATTGACAGATTAAAAACTAAAACCACAGGGTTGGTGCCCATAGCACAGTGCTTACGGCGCCAGCCTTATGCATCGAGGCTGGTAGGTTCAAGCCTGGCCCAGGCCAGCTAAACAACAATGACAACTGCAACAAAAAATAATAGCCGGGCATTGTGGCAGAGTCCTGTAGTCCCAGCTACTTAGGAGGCTGAGGCAAGAGAATTACTGAGCCCAAGAGTTTGAGGTTGCTGTGAGCTATGACATCATGGCACTCTACCGAGGGCAACATAGTGAGACTCTGTCTCAAAAACAAACAAAACTAAAAAACTAAAATCACAGAAATTGGAGAATAATTTTATAATCATACATCTAATAAAGCACTTGCATTCAAATAATATATATAAATAACTCTCAACATTTATATGAAAACAAACAACAAAGTAAAGTTAAATATCGGGTTAAAAGATTAGAACAAACACCTCTCACACAGATGGCAGAGAAGCATATGAAAAGATGCTCAACATCATTTGACATCTGACAAATTAAAATCACTGAATGTGTCACTACCTATCTCTTAGAATGATTTTTAAATGGAGTAACAACTTTAAATACTGGCAAGGATGCAGAATAATTGGAACTTTCATACATTGATGGTAGAAATGCAAAATGACACACCAACTTTGGAGAACAATCTGGAAGTTTTTTATAAAAATAGAGTGAATATTTGGTTTTCCTGTAACCCAGCAGTTCAAGTTGGTATTACTGCAGTGAAATAAAGACCTATGTTCATTCACACAAAAACCTATAGACACATGTTTATTTTTTAAATTATTTTCAGCTTTTTAAAAATTATTAAATCAAAGCTGTGTACATTAATGCAATCATGGGGTACAATGTGTTGGTTTTATATGCAATTTGAAATATTTTCATCAAACTGGTTGACATAGCCTTCACAGCATTTTTTTAGTTATTGTGTTAAGACATTTATGTTCTGCATTTAGTAAATTTCACATTTACTTTGGGAGGGGGAAGGATAGAGGGTAATTGGTGGGACCACACCTACACACATGTTTATAGTAGCTTTATTTGTAATTATCAAGATTGAAAACAACACAAATGTCCTTTCATTGATGAAAAGGTAAGTAGAGTATGGTACATCCATACAATGGAATGCTGCTCAGGGATAACAAACATGTAGAACTGGCATATGCAACAGAATCAGCAAAAAAGTGTATTATATTGTGTGAAAGAATTCAGATTAAAAAGGCTACATACTGTTCGATTCCACATATATGACATTCTTGCACTAGCCATACTATTGAAATAGAGGACAGAGATGGATGCCAGGGCTTGGCAATAGGGAGTTGTTGACTCTAACGGTAAATAAGTTGCTTTGTGCTGGGGGAAAGGTGATGAAACTTAAAAAAAAAATTTCATTACTGTTCTATATCTTGATTGGTATATGACTGCATACATTTGTCAACACTCACAGAACTGGACCTGAAAGGGTAAATTTTATTTTATATAAATTAAAAGTTGATTTTAAAAATGAAAAATAGAAAATAGGAGGTAGGCTTTGCCAATGATTCACATCCATGTTCAAAATCTCATGTGGCTGGATTTGCTATTCTTTGAGGTATTAAGGGGTGGCTTTTGGGGTGTTGCTGAATGTTATTTCTGTCGGTCATAGAGCTCTGGGACTGATCACTTAGTACTTACACAGTGACTGCATGATCTATTAACTTTCGTGTATGTCTGTTTTATTTTATATTAATAGTGTACAAAAACAAAAATAATTAAAATAAATCAAACCTGAAAGTAGCCAAAATCCTGAATCTTAAACTATGAAGCCTATATCTCAAATTCAGGGAAATAAATTAAGGGAACAGTCCAGGGAAAAACACATAGGAAAACAGATTCTGAGTAGCACACAGAATTCTATAACAATAGCAACAAATGAAGTATGAACTTATTGTTTCTCACATGAAATAAATGAAAAAATTAAGAAATGTGATTACATCTCTGAACTCCAAATGGCTCCACGATACGACAGGGGCTACACTAAATGAGCAAACATGCCATGGTTATAGGAAACTGACTTTTGTTGTGTTGGTGTGTTACAAGAGTTTAACGTCATTTTTTTTTTTTTTTTCTGTGAGACAAGACTGTGAAGGCTGTTGGGGGACTTAATGTAACAGAGCTAGCCAATCTTTTTTATGTTATTCTCCTCTGTATTGGAATAAGAAGAGTTGTCTTGGGCCACTCATTTTTCTAAGAGGCCTTTAAGATGTTTTTGGCTTTAATTGTTTGGAAATAGAAGACTTTTGACATCTAGTCTAGTGATCATGTCTGTCCTTTAATGTAATCCGTCATCACCCCAGGTAACAAAATTTTAGGGGACTTTTCTATCCTTAGTTGAGAGGGTCTCCTTTATCCCCTGGTGAATAGGGCGAACTTGCTCACATGTCTACCAAGTTCTGCTAAACACAGAGTTTGTGACTTCAGAGGGCTGGCCTCCATTGCAGGTGACTTGAGTTTCCAAGGCCTCTGTAATGGGTATATTCCTCGCTCGGATTTTATGATACTTTTCAACTTAGGCAAAAAATATTTTGGCTCACTTATTTCTGTCATTTTACTGTATAAACAATGAAAACAACACATTGCAAAATTTCCAAGTGACACTCAGAAAAAGACTTGAGCCTTGTGTCCTTAATACAGAAAACAACATGACAGCCCTACCCCTCCCCATGTAGCTGCCTCAGGACTGGCTGGAAGGATATTTTTGTGGCCATCATCAGGTTCTCTGTCTTAGCCAACACAGGCCGCTCTAACAGAGTACTTTAGACTGGCTAGTTTAAATAACAAACATGTATTTCTCATGGGTCTATAAGCTGGGAAGTCCAAAGCCTGCTTCCTGGGTTGCACTTGGCTGTCTTTGGTGATGTCTCATGGCACAGAGCACAGAGGAAGACCTCTCTGGTCTCTTTATCTTATAATGGCATTGATCTCATTTCTGAGAGCTCTGGTCTCATGACCTAATTGACCTACCACAGGCCTCACTACAAAATACCATCACCTTAGGGATTTAGGTTTCAACATGTATATTTTGAGGGGGATACCATTATCCAGACAATGGCAGCATTCATGGTTCCAGCAGGCACTATAGCTCTGCCTCTGGCTAGTAGCCTGTGGGTTGCAGCTGCCTGCCCAGAATCTGGACTGGATAACTAGGGCAGATAAACAGTGGAACTTACTCAGGGGGAGTCCACACTTAATAAATTAGTACTCTTTTACTTTGCTCTGAAATTGCACAAGCATTAATAGAAAATGTTTTTATTTACACAGTGCACTGGGGGAAATGGAAAAGCCTATTACATTCCAAACAGACCAACCTGTAAGCTGTGACCACACTGGGCCCCCTGGCCTCACAGGAAACCTAGTAGATCCTAGAAGTGTCATGCTTACACCTGTAATCCTAGCACTCTGGGAGGACAAGGCAAGTAAACTTGACTTTCCAGTCTTGGTTCTGTCTTTCCAATAACTTTATGACATGAGGCCCCAAAAAGTATAAATGATTTTGAGTAAAGAAATGCTTATCATATGTCATCTTCCTACAGAGTATCCTGTTTAAGCCTGACCATCCTATGAGGTTGAGCCTCCAGAGGGTTAGGTTGTTAAATCTCTTCTAACTGTTTAACGTTAAACTTAGGTTAGATGCTTGTCTGTCTGAGAGAACAAACAGTTGAGTTTCAGGGTTGGTTTCTGAATCAAAATCATCCGAGTTCAAGGACAGTTTTTTGGTAAATGATGTATTTACTAATATAGTGTTCCTCCACCTCGAACAGTTTTATTTGTAGTAAAAATTGTATAACATTATATTTATCATCTAAGCCACTTTTAAGTGTACAGATCAGTAGTATTAAGCATTTTACACTGTTGCTCAAAAGACATCTAAAACTTTTTGATCTTACAAAACCACGAGTGGTTAAATACCCTGTTATACACTAACTCCACCTCTCCTGTTCCCTAGTTTTCAGCAACTGACTTTCTACCATCTGTTTCTATGCTTTTGACGATTTTAGATGCTTCATGTGAGTGAACTCTCATCCACTTGATGATACAGTATTTGCCCCTTTGTGACTGTTTTTTTTTTTTTTTTTTTTTTTTACTTATCACAATGTGCTTGAGGTTCATATATATTATAACACACGATAGAATTTCCTTCCTTTTTCAGGCTTCATAATATTTCACTGTGTTATATATACCACAGTTTCTTTACCCATTCATTTATCGATGGATCTTTGAGCTGTTTTCATCTCTCATCTATTATGCATAATTCCACAATAAGCATGGGTGTAAGGACCTCTTAAAGATCCTGCTTTGAATTTTTATATATATATATTTAGGAGTGGGATTTCTTGACTATTTGGGGAACATGTATCATTTATCCTTTTACTTAACTATAATTAAAGAAACAATTTAAGTTTTAATGTCTATTTTCCATTCAATTACAGCTTTCAGGTACTACTTCTCAAAAGAAGTATGGAGAAAGATTTATTAATATTAAATGACAAACTGATTTTCTTTCTTTTAAGAATTTAGTTCTTGGGCTTATGCTCAAGTGATGCATTTTAGAATTAATTGCAAGAATTTCTATAAATAATTAAAAATCTTGAAACAAATAATTTTCCTGGGGTATACATTTTTTGTTTGGTTTGGTTATAAATAATACAATATCTTGAAGGAAAAGATTTTTCTTTTCATATTTTATTTCTCTTATTTGCTTTGCTATGTCTCATAGAAGTTATTAAGGCAAATAAATTATTACATTGAACATTTTGTGACTATGATTACAGATCTAACATTTTTTATTAATCAATCTCCAACTAGAGAATGAGCCTAGTTTGCTTTAATAATTTATCTCTATTTTAAATTACCAGACATATCAAAAGCCATAGCATGTAAAGACAGCATATATGTATACAGCAAAGTCAAAATTTTCATTCAAATAATCTTTGATACTTTTTTCTCTCTATTGATCTTAAAAGTAACATGAGTTATAATAACAAACTCCAAATGACAAAATCTTACAGATTAAGATTCTTAATCTGGAATTAGTATCTCCTAACCTTCTCTGTATTTATTTGTATAAGAAAGATGTTTATTTAAAAAATGTAAGTCTAAGTACTAAGAAGATAAAAATCTATTGCTTCAAAACTATGAGTGGGGAAGGAGATCTATTTGAAAACTATAAAAAGGGTTCGGCGCCCATGGCTCAGCTGCTAGGGTGGCAGCCACATGCACTGGGGCTGGACGGTTCGAATCCAGCCCGGGCCTGCCCAACAATGATGACAACTACATCCAAAAAATAGCTGGGCATTGTGGTGGGTGACTGTAGTTCCAGCTACTTGGGAGGCTGAGGCAAGAGAATCGCTTAATCCCAAGAGTTTGAGGTTGCTGTGAGCTGTGTGACACCACAGCACGCTACTGAGGGTGACACAGTGAGACTCTGCCTCAAAAAAAAAAAAAGAAAGAAAACTATAAAAAGGACAATATATGGATTTCTGAGATGCCAATGAACCCTATTAAATTGATGCAAGATTGAGTGTGTGTTTTAGGGGGAGGGAAAAACGTGGGTATTGTGGGCAGAAGAGGCTCTGAAGTTTTTGTGGCAATTTCCAAAGGCCTTTGTAATCCACAAAAATCTAAGAATCACCAACCTACAGATAGCTTTGTAAATTATTATTTGACTATCAAATTTAAACAATATCTACCTATTTTAAATTATTCACTTTACAATTATGAATTAGGGAAAAATGATTTGTTTTTTTTTTCATGTTCTTTTTTATTATTCACTGTTGCTCATGGTCACTGGGAGCAGCAAGGTGCAGGGCAGTGGGAGGTGGCAAGGGGTAGCTGGATGGGCGTCCTAAGCCATGTGAAATAGCCAAGCCTGAAAGATGAAATTCATTTGCTTGATAGGAAAAGTCAGCTTGAAGACAATCTGCTTATCTTCCCTTTCTAGGTTACTTCCCTAGATCTATCTATGTAGGAACTTCTGGAGCTGCCAAGGTAGCTATTAGAGCTGGCAATAGTTGAATGCACATATATTACCCTCTAAAAAGAGAATTATGTGTTTTACCCTATACCTAGCTTTCCTCAGAACACTTTGAGCCCAAATCCGCTCTACGTTTCTATCCCCGGAGTCTGTTGGGCACCCTGCCTGCATCATGACTCTGGGAGCATATCTTAAAATGGCCTTTATGGTCTTACAACACCCTTATTTGTATGTTGTACCCCTGATAAAGGGTTAATAACCAGAATCTACAAAGAACTCAAGCAAATCAGCAAAAACCAACCAACAAAACAAACAAAAAACCATTAAAAAGTGGACAAAAGACACAAACAGAGAAAAAGAGATAAGAAAGAAGAAAAACAAGTAGCTGTGAAAAAATGCTCGGTATCATTAATCAACAGGGAGGTTCACATCAAAACCACAATGAGATGTCACCTTACCCCAGTTAGAATGTCTTTTATTAAAAGGTTCAAAAACAGTAGATGCTGGCGTGGATGCAAAGAGAAAGGAGCAATGTTGATGGGACTGCAGATTAGTGCAAGCTCTATGGAAAGTCATATTGAGATAGCTCAAAGAACTAAAAGTAGACCTACCATTTGATCCAGCAATCCCACTATTGGGCAAGGGGCACCCGTATAACTGACTCAAACTGAAGGAAAATTGTTCACCTAAGCCAAACATCTGTGCCCTTTGTAATATTCTGAATTTTTTTTAAAAGCCCTTATTTCTTATGGAAAAATAAAATTGAGTTGTTCTAGAAATGATGGATTTAGGATATCCTCTTTCCTTTTTGACATCCTTCCTTGTATTAGTGTTTTTCTTTTGGTCTCCAGCATCCTCACCACCCCCATTCTTTACACAAGGTTTACATACTGAGAAGCTAATTGTATTAGTCAGCATTCTCTAGAAGAACAGAGCCAGTAAGACGTATTTATTTGCCATTTATTGTAAAGAATTGGCACATGTGATCAGGCTGGCAAGTCTACAGTTTGCAGAGCTGATGTCCTAATTGGAAGGCTGTCAGGAGAATTCTCTATTTTTCTAGGGTTTGTCAGCCTTTGGTTTTATTCAGGCCTTCAAGTAATTGAATGAGGCTTGCCCACATTATTGAGGGAAATCTGTTTTACTCATTCTACTGATTTAATGTTGATCTTATTCAAAAACACTCTCACAAAAACATTCAGAATGACTTTTGATCAAATATCTGGGTATCCAGTGGCCCAGTCAGCTTGACAAATAAAATTACCCACCACACTAACTTTTCGCATAGTTTGTTCTGTTTCCCTCTGTGTTTTTTTTCCCCCTCATGGATCTATCATAGCACTTTGCATACATAATAGAAGAATTCATATTATTGCATGTTTGTTAAATAGCTAAAGAGTTGGCCTAAATCCTTAAACTAGAGCATTTTTTCCTGAACTTTAGAGCATGCCTTCTACCTTTAAAATATGTATATATTTAGAGAGAGAAAGAGAGAGAGAGGGAGAATACATTTTTCTACATACACACACACATCAAAGTGTTGGGTGGGGATGTGGAGGGCAGTGGTTTAAAAGGAGGGTAGAGAAGTCATGAACTTTATAGAGTCTCGGCACCAAAAATGAGCAGCACCTTGGTATTGGCAGAAATTCTTCAAGCTTATTCTTTGCTAGAGGTTGAACTTTATTAAAAGATATAACATAATGGGATTTTATCATTTATTGTATGAAAACATTTATAATTTGCATTTAGTAGGTTTCACCTGTACCCTTCTAAGATGCACCATAAGTGTGATCCCACCATTTACCCTCTCTCCACCCATCCTCCCCCCCGTCCCTTCCCTCCCCTCTTGTCCCTTGCCCCTTTCCCCATAAGCCAGCACATTGTACACCATGAATGCACTAATGTACACAGCTATGATTTAAAAAAAAATAAAATGAGAGAAAAATAAAAGATGCTTCATGTAAAAAGTAAAAAAAAATAAAGATATGACTTAAGTTACCTCTTCGTCCCTGGATTCTGTGCCCTTCTCAGAAATGCTCTTTTCTCTCATACGTCCCACCCTGGTAACGTCATGATGTCATAATAGAAGGTGTAACCACTTTACATTCAATTCTATAATAAGTCTTTTCTCCTGTCTTTATCTGATTAATTTTTTTATTCAATTGAAGGAAATTGTCACGGAAGGGATTAGATGAGTATTTCTATCTTTGTCTTACTTTCCTTTTCTTTGATGTTATTTTTGATGTACGAGATGTTCTAGGTAGTTGTTTTTTTCTATATTTCCATCATTTTAATCTTATTAACAAGAGAAGAGTAAGATTACTTTTACTTTCAATACTTTTAAGGGATGTAGATGCTACTGGAACTGCTTTGAGTAAGTGAAAGTATTGAGTGTAATTAGAGCTGGTCCTGGGGCATGACAGCATGGCAGCTGTACAGCTCTGGAGAAGGAGGTGTTGGGCAGAATGAACGTCGCTCCTAAAGGTACCTGTCTCAGGGATTAGTAAAGTTCCCAAGAACATGTCTTTTTTGTAATGACTCCAGAATTCTAGTTTTTGAAGTCATAATTCTCTGGAATCTGCTGCATCCATGCTTTTCTAATATTCTATGTATCTTCGGCTTCCATAAAAAACTTTATATATTCTATTTTCTTTATAAAATTCCTATTTTCAAGACAGTTGTAGAGTATGAGCCATTTTAATTAGAATGTGCTATTGAAATCAAAAAACGGCAAGGCCACGCCTTCTCAATCAAACTCATTTGTTGATCCAGGTCATACATAATTTGCCTTACTAGTGAATAAAATAACTGCTACTGAAAACATATTTATTTTTAAAAATGCTTTCATCAATGAGAAATACTGAAGCTCATTTTTTATCACTCCTTATATTAAGTAAACAGAGGGGCATTCAGAGGAGCTACATATACTTTCTTTTTTGCCAAAACACACAATTATTGAGCAGCTTCTCTGGGCAAATACAACAATTAATTTAAATTAAAGTCTTGGCAATTCTTTCCAACTTGACTCTATCACATCTAATGCTATTCTGGAGTATTCTAAAGCAGCTAAAATGGAGAAAGAAAGATGTGTTATTTTTTAGAATATATTATTTTAAAGCTGTAAGACTTTACTGGTAGTAGTTCTTCTGTGTAAAATTACTAAATATGCAAGGCTATTAATTTTTATAAATGTAGACACTCATGTAACCACCATGCAGATTGATATACACATATGTTAATATATGAATAGAGTATCTCAAGCACTTTAGGAGGCTACCTAATGTCCATCCATATGCCAAACTCCAAAGGTAAAACTAACCATTGTTATAACTATGAGTTAATTTCTTCTCTTTCAACTTCATATGAATGAATTCATACATTATTTCTTTTTTGTTGTTTTTTTTTTGAGTTAGAGTCTCACTATGTCACCCTTGGTAGGGTGCTGTGGTGTCACAGCTCACAGCAACCTCCAACTCTGGGGCTTAAGTAGTTCTCTTGCCTCAACCTCCTAAGTATCTGGGACTACAGGCACCTGCCACAATGCCCAGCTATTTTTTTTTTTTTGTTGCAGTTGTTTAGCTGGCTTGAGGCTGGGTTCGAACCTGCCACCCTCGGTGTATGTGGCTGGCGCCATAAACACTGTTCTATGGGTGCCGAGCCCATACGTTATTTCCTTTCCTGAGTTAGTAATTTTTTTTTTTTTTTGCTGAATATTGGGTCTATGAGATTCAATTAAGTTGTTGTGTCTAGAAATATTAAATAGATCATTCTTTTTTTTTACTGTGCAGAATAAATATTCAATAGTTTATCCATTCTGCTCTTGATAAATATTTGAGTCGAACTCATTTTTGGACAATTGTAAATAAGGCTTTTACCTATATTTTTGTACACATCTTTGGCATAGAAAAGAACTCATTATTGTTGAGTGTGTTCCCCGACTCAGACTTGCTTGTGGCAGGTATTTTTACTTTTAATATATAATACCAAAAACTTTTAAGTGTCTATATTGATTGTTACTCTTGTTAGCCATGTAAGAGTTCCAGTTGTTCTACATTTTTAATCTCACTTTGTATTGCCATTTTGTAATTATTTCCTCTTCATTTTATTCTGTGTATATTGGTATCTAATTATAGTTTTTTTTTTTAAGACAGAATTTATTCACAGAAAAGAAAGAAAAGAATACAGAAAACATTAAAGCACCTGTTAGAGAGAGAAAATTCTGGTGGGGAGAGAGAAGCTCTCTCCGTTTCTCTCCCAGTCTTTCCCCATCTCCTCCTTTAGGCCTTTAGTCTCAGGGTATATATAGGTGTATGGGTTCCTTGGCCAGGAAACAAATGAATACAGTCCCTTCC